>CATIWR010459005.1:0-14327 GCA_949677035.1 Omphalea diandra | reverse complement strand
AAATGATTATTTATCCTGTGCATATGTTCATGTGAGATTTCATATCATTTGATATAGTGCATATGCTCATATGTGATTTCATATCATTTGTGCAATGAATATATTCATGTGATAATGCCAATGAATAGGGATAGGGATGTTGCACATAATGTCTTGCTAGAGGTCGCTTATGACTTGTAAGCCAAAATAGGTTTTCAGCCACTGTCAATATTATATGAACCT
This sequence comes from Omphalea diandra, assembly GCA_949677035.1. Lineage (NCBI taxonomy): Eukaryota > Viridiplantae > Streptophyta > Magnoliopsida > Malpighiales > Euphorbiaceae > Omphalea > Omphalea diandra. Next base: position 14,105 of record CATIWR010459005.1, on the reverse strand, counting down.
ATAAGGTCACACACTTAGAATAAGCCCAAAATTAAAATGGGATTTTACTCCTCTCTCTATTTATAATCAAGATAATTAGAGATGTTATCTAAATTATTAGATACCTATTTTGTTTTAAAAGGTTAAAATGAAATAGGATATTATTTTTAACTGTATCTTTTAAGATACGGAGTTGGGATAAAATATTTTAATACTTAAGATATATATGCACAATTTAGGTTTTCAAAATAACAATAACAGAACATTCACATTTTGTGAAAACATTTTAGAGAGAGAAAAAAACCCTAGTGTTAGCATACTTCAAATTTGGAGAGAGCCTATTCTTGTGGATACCTATAGAGGACATTCACTGTTTGGTAGCTTTTTTATCCAACTTCAAGCTAGAAATAGGGTGTTACCAGTATAAACTCCCTTTACGTCTTCCAACAAATTTGTGATCTTTTATCTTAATTGGCAAGATTATTTGCATCCTCCTTTTAATTTAGTCGAATTGCATAGACCCTTAGTGGGTTTCATGCAAACAATTTTGTTTTTCCATTCTATTTACTCTACAAACTGTAACAATAACTCCTTCGTCCTCCTCATGTCGTAAAAATGCTTAGATATCTACCCCTAATAATGAAAATGTGTCAACTAAGACCCAATCATCTAACTCATATATGGAGTCCTGTTTGAGACAAGTTGCTCCCTTGACATAAACCACATCACTACTGAAGCTCTAGACCCACCTTCAGGTCTACCATCCAAAACATGTCTGAAGGCAGCAGATAAGGAATGGGTCGAGCATCCAAGCCCTCTCGCTAACGGAGGACTCATTTTCCTAAATACCACTTCTGAAGAGAGGGTCCTGCCATCATGCACAACTTATAGGATAGACCCTCAGCCTCTACCACCTCCTATAGCCATGCCTCCACAGGTTCCTTTTAGTCAAGATGTAACTACAATGAGTGCAAACAATCACAATAAGTATAAAACCAAGGAGTATTGGATAAATGATTAAAACTAACATAGATTTCCTTTTTGCAGGATGATAATACTTAATCATAGTTAAGCGCATTTAGGCGAGCACATCTAACAACTATAAAAGACTCAGCATGAGGCACAACGATCCACTTGATAAAGTGGAGGTAACTACCCTTCATGTTAGCTATGGGGTTGTTCCTCGCCGTTAGGCCCAACTCAAGGCCCCAAGTCTATCAATGAACACATTATTAGCTTAAGAAAAATGAAAGAAATAGAAGCATAAAAAAAGAGCTAAGGAGTACTCACGACAAGTGTACACCAAGTGCCATAAATGTATAACTTGCTCTAGTATCATGGATCTAAATACCGGTGCAAGTATGCCAGTATTGCAAACCCCTAATCAAAGCAATGAAGGAGTCCTAAATACACTAGCACTGGCACCAAACATATCTTAGCCACATAAAAGGCACTAGAGAAGAGAATCCCCGACGGAGCATATCGTAAGAAGCATCAGGCATTCTAAGCTACCACCTTATTAGAGCTGGCATCAGTAACCTGAGGAGCACAGGCCTATATATTGAATTGGGCAAAGGTCCGACTCTCTTTTACCTGGGTAGCGTAATTGATGAGATAGAGGATGTAATCCCTCTAGAGCATCGGGAAAAGGCACGTCGACAAAATGAATCCCAGTTAGATATGTAAAGTTTCTCGACATGACTGCCAACTTCCTAATCAATGATAGGTGGAAGGTGAGAGCAGTGTCCATCCAAAGCTCAGCCAGCACTTGTTTCATCGCATAATCGATCCTCGGGGCCCGCTCTAGCAATGCTGAAGAAGAGGCATAAGCCTAATCCCCTCCAAAAGGGCTATACTACCCTAGTGTAACTCTCAAAATCATGCCCCTACTGGGCCTATTGCCTCACCTCCCTTCTTATAGGAGTTGTTGCCTTGAAAAGGAAAAAAAAAAAAAGAAAAAGGGGCAGTAAACACTCATGAGTCCAAAAAAGAAGAAATAATGTGATGAGAAAATAAAATGAGATAATAAATAATAATAAAAATGAGAAAAGAAGGGGGCAATCATATCAAGGTCAAATGAAAATAAAAAAGGGAGGAAAGCCAAACAATAAGTCAAGGCACGTGAACATTTAATTTGTTTAAGAACTTAACAGCTTGTAATATGCATATGGTGAGATTTCTCAACAGAAAATTCAAAGGCACAAAATAATTAGTCTCGATGACAAAGGAATTATTCCAAAATTTTCTAAAAAATTACAAATATTAATTTTTCAAAAATTTTTATGAAAATTCTAAAAGGTAGCTTAGCGATCACACAAAGACATTACAAGTAAAATAAAAGTTTGTGCAGAATTAATAAGCAAATTCTCAAAAAAATAAATAAATTATTTATTTATAATTTATTTATTTCTTAATCCCTTGCAAATCGTTCCACAAATTAATTTCATCAAATTTTCATATAGATTATCAAGAAAAATGAAAGCACGCGAATTGAGGCAATAGATCAAGTTGACAAATAGAAATCTTTTAAACTAGGTTATACATCCCAGTTTAGAGGATAGTATTAGTGGGATGTATAACCCACCTTAGGGATTTACAATCAAGGTTAAACTCTAATCCCCATAACATTCTAGAACTGGTCCCTCCTTAAGCCTAAGTTTATACAGCCTAGCAGGGAGGATATACAACTCAACCCTTGACTATACCCTTTTAAAAATCTTAATTCTAGAACTTTCGTGGTCTTCTCTATGAGTAGACATGAAAAAGATGCAACCACAATCATTCTAGGCTCTAGTGTATTCTTCTTCTTCTTTTATAAATACCCCACTATTTGAAGGAGAAATGAGGAGGCTTAGAAAATCCTAAGGAAACACTATCAAATTTTCTCCATAACCAACACTTAAAGTAGAAACACTAACTCAAACTCATTTCAACCATTCCTAAGGTAGAACAAGGCCTTGTCTTTGCATTCTTTAAGCATTCCTAAGCATTTTAAAGGATAAAAATCAAATGGTGAGCCTCTAAGGGCAAAAGAATGTTCAAGAGCATCTAGAGGATCCCCTTTCCCCTCCTCTTTCTTTCTTTTCTTTTCTTATTTTTTGATTTTGAAAACCTAGTAAATAGAGGTTGTGCAAACTTGAAGCAATTTATACAATCCTCTTTTTAGGTTGTACAACCCTCCACAGTCTTGGAAATAGCTTGCAAAATTTTTCTTTCTCACTTGTATTTCACCTTTTCAAAACTATTTTCTAAGATGTTTAGAGGTTTGATTGGCATAATAGGAGGAGGCCAAAGGGCCTATGATCCCTATTTACTTAAGAAATCAAATTTTAAATGAGTTTTAAATAGTTTTATGGCTTATTGTGTGCTAATGCTTTGTGTTCTCCCATTTTGAGGTTAATGTGATTCTCAAGGTTTTACTTTGATTCTTTTTAAGTAGTGACCAAGTGAGAAACTTACTACTCTTAGGACCTTAAGAGTTGTACTATGGTTACGCTTATTCCTAGGTATGTTACTAAATACGTTTTGCCCTTTATGATTTCCCTTTTCTTAGTTAACATTCAAACCTTCTTCGTGGTTTGTAATGCTTATGGATGCCTAGCTCTTTTGAGTAATAAGAGTGAGGGTTCATCAACCCTAAGACCTCTTTTATGATGATTTTGCCTTAAGCCATAAAAAATCCTCCAAGTGTTTTATAATACATGTTTATGATTCTTTGTCTCCCATTATACATGCATTTGTATTATAGTAATATATTGTTCTTCATATGATGTTAGAGTGTTTATAATTATGGAGTTAAAAACATGCATTAAGTACCTTGACATGGGAGATATGGTTATGTGAGCTTTGTCTATTTGATTTTGTTTTTTATTTGCTTGATTTTATGATTAGTTACTAACTTAAGCATTTTCTTTGGGTGTAGGTGCTTATTTAAGCTAGACCATGAATCTTGGTCTTTATAATTTTCTTTTGATGGTTACATGTGATGTATGGAGATGCATGTTATACCCTATGTTATGATGTAAGAACTCACTCCCTCGGATAAAATATGCATGATATATGTTGTATGGATATGCATGCTTACCCTATGCCATGTCATATAACCTCATTCCCCTTTTGAGATGGATGCATGGAATATATGCATGCTTCTCCTCTTACCATAATGCTTGATCCTCCTCTCTTTAGTGTTGATGACTTAATTTGATGGGTTTCATCACGCTAAAGGTGCGTTTGGGGATGTTAATAGGAATAATTAATAACTTGGACAAAGAAGGCAAAAGTGAACTAAAGATGCTTGAAGGCTGAATCTCAATATTTGGGTGACTTATGGGTTCCTAACCTTTTTCCTAATGCGTACCTAATTTTTAAACCCAATCTCTAATAGGGTGAAAACAAAATGGGCCTTCTAATTGACTTAGTATTAGGTTCAGATTTTATCTTGCATGGATTCTTATCCCGACGAAAATATGGTGGTGACTCCACAATCCCTATGGATAATGCCAACGTATTGTCCCGCCTTGATCTCTCGATGATTGCCACTTTAGAGAATAGGCTTTGAACTTGCGCAAGACCTAGAGGATTCCCTATTGATTATAACACATGCCATGTTTTAGGGTTTCTACTAATGTAAAACCCTTTCATCCTTTTGACCCCTTTGTTGGTCGATAAAAGGATGGAGCTGCATGTAAGATTCCACTCATTTGAGCATAACTATATGCCAGTTTGAAGCACTCATAAAATGTTATTTATACTCTCTCTAGATATATATTAAAATAATTAAAGATATTATCTTGATATTTAGATATCCTTTTCATTTTAAAAATTAAAATAAAGAGGATATCTAATTTTCTACATCTAAAAGATATACAGTTGGTGTATATATCTTAATAGTTAAGATATATATACACAATTTAGGGTTTTTTGAAAAATATACTATATATTCATGTTGCTTTTTAGAAAATGTTTTAAAGAGAGGAAAAAACCTAGTGTCAATATATTACCCATTTTGGAGAGAACTTATTCATATTGATACATACATAAAACATTCGTCATTCTGATAGCATTTGAATCTAATGATCTACACTTCAAGCTCGAGGTTAGGTGTTATTATTGTGAACTCCCTTTTTGCCTTCCAATAATCTTGTCATCTCTTGTTTGAATTGGTAAAGTTTTCGCATTTTTCTTTTCGATTTAATTAAATCGCATAGATCTTTAGTGAGTTTTGTATATTAAAATTTGTGTTTTCCTATTGTGCTTGTTTTACAAAACAATGATATCAAATTCACTTGTGTATTCGATTAAATCTAACTTGATATTATTTGTGTATAAGTGTTATACATATGAACATGGATGTGTTATATTTAAAATCATTTCAAAGGTTTGATGTAAAATGGATTAGGTTAAGAGCAATTTGATTAATCTGTACGAAAATAGAAATAATACATTAATTTGATTAAAGCATTTTAGGGTTTAACTGATTAAACGAATTTGACAATGTCGATTTGATTAACATGATTACTATTTCTAGTGATTTGTTATTAAGTTGATTAATATAGTTTAACAAGATCTTTATATTCTATTTTTCATCTTATTAATCACGGTGGATTGATTAAGCATTCATTAATTTGTTTCAAACAGATTATGATTATTCAAGGGTCAATTTAATTGTTGAATGAAAATAATTTGTTTTAAACATATTGATGAATTCCATAAATTTGTTTAAGAGTTATGCAATGATTAATTAGTTTTGTATGAATAGATTGGTCAATCTAAGCTATTAAGCCTAATAAAATTTAGGCAGCAACCCATATAAACAAGTAAAGTAAACCATTTACCTTTCAGGGGCACTGCCCCTTTGCCCAAAAGAGATTTTTCACATAATTTGTTTATTTCCCTAACATAATGTATTTAACATATATGGATATTTTGCTTATGTGTTTTTGGATGATGCATGGCATAACCCTTTAAACCAATGTGATGGCTTTTTAATTTCTCTATTTTTAAAGGTTGTGATATTTAAATATGGCATAATGTTGTATATTTTTTTTGAAATCATTTATTTTATTAGAAGCAATGGGATCGTATAGATTATAATTATGTAAATTGCAACTTGTAATGGAGACCATCAAGGCATACGATGGTAATTCTCATAGCATAAGATGGTGATCTTCAAGCCATCAGGTGGAGACCATTAATGGCAACCTAGGCAAATCCATGGAGATGAAGTTTTACCACTAATATTGACCTTTTGCTTTTGGTATTGGCTTTTGAATTAGATTAAGGGTCATGCTATGACACGTTTATTTTTATTATTGTGTATGGATCTTTAAGATGCAATGCATTGGATGTATATGATGCAATATAAAAATACATAATACATTAAAACAAGCCAAATTCCTTAATAAAATGTAAGTCATGAAAATGCCTACCATAATTCAAATACTCATCAAGACTTTGATTCCTAAATATAGTTTTTATTAATGGAAGATATATTAGGCCATCTTAGTAAGACAAGATGGATAACGGTGATATCCATAAGTTGAAATATTTAAACTTAACTAGGTTACCAAAAAGGTTTTAATCTAGGGCATTCAATAGGATAAGCCAAGACATGTGATGTCGATATCCCATAATTATCCAAGAGTTACATAAGATGTAATTGGTAAAGTGTTACCTTCCAAAATAACCAAAATTTTAAGTGATAAGCCAAAACTTACTTAGAATTAGGTGAAATATGGATCTTGGCTCACTAAAACTTCAATTGTTGAAAAATTTAATTTGTAGGTTAATGTTTTAATAAAATTTAGTAAGAGTTGATATTTAATAAAATGCTAAGTGCACTATATATCTTTATTTTAAATTTTGGCTTCAAACAAAACCACTAATTTGTCACTATGATTGATCTTTGATAAGGATAAATTAAATGACACCAATTTCCTTGACTAGTATATTGAGAATTGTTCTCAAGCAATAAATGAAGGAAAATGTCCTAAATCAACCTATCCCTACAAAGCTAGTTGCTAATACTCTTAGAGTCTAAAGGGATGCTTACACAAAGCATTTTAATGACTCAATGAATGTCACTTACCTCATGCTTGCCAATATGGAATCAAAGCTTTAGAAGCAACTAACAGAAATATGGTGGGTCATCTCAAGGAAATGTTCTAAGAGAATTCCCAAATTAAAAGGTTCAATACCATTAAGGCTCTACTTTTATGCAAGTTAGTAGTTGGTAGTTTAGTTAGTCCTCGTGTTTTGAAGATGAAGGGTCATCTTGAGCACTTGCACAAAATTGGTCATATCATTAGCCAAGAGTTAACCACTAATATCATTCTCCAGTCTTTTCTTTATGTATGTGATGCATTCGTTATGAACTACAACATGCATAATATAGAGAAAACTGCTTTTGAATTATATGGGATGCTTAAGACTATTGAGCAGAACATCAAAAACATCACTAAGGATGTTTTGATGATTAATAAGGGGAGAAACATGAAGAAGAAGGAAAAGGGAAAGAAAAAGGCTACAAAGGACTTAAAGAAGCCTAAGCCCAAACCTCTAAAGGAAGGAGCATGTCATTTGTATAATGAGTTGAGTCATTGAAAGAGAAATTGTAAGCTCTATCTAGACAATCTAAAAAGAAAAAAGGACATTTAGGTTATTATTCAAGGTATCCATATTATAGAGGTCAATTTATCAAATTTTGAATCCACTTCCTGGGATTGGATATTGGATATGGATCTAATATTTGTAATAATGTGTAGAGTCTAAAAAGGAGTAGATCTTTGGTTAAGGGTGAGGTGAACCTACAAGTTGTGAATGCAGCAAGAGTTACCACCTTAGCCATGGGAACTTATAAGTTAACTTTGCCTGATGGACTTGTTTTGACATTGAATAATTATTATTATGTGTCTACTTTGAATCAAAACATTATTTTTATTTCTTGTTTGGACATGGAAGGTTTTGAGTTTATTATTAAGAAAAATAAATGCTTCATTTCTTATGATGACATGTTTTATGGTTATGCTCATATATTGAATGGTTTTTATGTCTTAAATCTTGAAAATAGTACTGTTGAGTCCATTTATAATATTAATACCAAGAAGCATATATCTAATGACTCAAATTCTAACTATCTTTGGCATTGTCATTTAAGCCATATAAATAAGAAATGCACATCAAAGCTCCAATAACATGGACTTTTGAATTCTATTGATTCTAAATCATTTGAAACATGTGAATCTTATTTATTAGGCAAAATGACTAAAGCCCCTCTCACATGGCATAATGAAAGGGCTAATAACTTGTTGGGCCTAGTACATACTAATGTATGTGGACCATTAAGTTCAGATACTAAAGGAGATTTCTAGTACTTTATTACTTTCACAGATGATTGTAGCAGGTTTAGCTATATCTATCTTATGAAACATAAGTCCGAATCTTTTGAAATGTTTAAAATTTTTAAAAATGAAGTGCAAAACCAATTTGGTAAAAATATTAAAACACTTTGATCAGATCAAATTGGTGAATATTTAAGCCAATAGTTCATTGATCATCTTAGAGATTATGGGACATCCTCACAACTAACTCCACCAAGAACACCATAATGGAATGATGTATCTGAATAGAAAAATTGAACCTTATTAGATATGGTTTGTTCTATGATGAGTTAAATAGATCTTTTAATCTCTTTTTAAAGGTATGCCTAGTAAACTACTATGTTCATACTAATCAAAGTTCCATCAAAGATGGTTAAAAAGACATTATATGATATATGAACTGGAAAATCTCTTAATTTGTATTTTCTAATGATTTAGGGTTGTGACGCTTATGTGAAGCATCAAATTATAGATAAATTGGCACCTAAATCATATAAATGTTATTTGTGGGATATCCTAAAGAAACTAAAAGATATTACTTCTATAGTACTTTTAAGAATAGTGTTTATTTCTCAAAATGGTATTTTTTAGAAAGAGAGTTCATTTCTAAAAGAACTAGTAGGAGTAAAGTTCAACTGGAAGAAATTTGAGAACCACAATATAGTGTCGAACTACCTATAAAATCTCAACAAGATTTTTAAGTAGTTTGTTGAACGTATACATATAACACAAGCTCTAAGAAGGCCTATAAGAACACATCAGATAACTAAGAGACATGAATTTCTCTTAATTGACTGTAAGGAAGTGAAGCTTGTAGACTAAAGTTAGCTACATCCCATCAAGAGTCTATGCATAGTCCATACTTTGAGAAATGGTTACATGCCATAAGATCTAAAATGCAATCTAAGTATGATAATCAAGCATGTACTTTGATTGATCCACATGATAGTTTAAAAACTATTGGGTGTAAATGGATTTTCAAAAAGAAAACAAACATGGATGTCAATATGCATACCTCTAAAGCAATGTTAGTTACAAAAGGTTACGAGCAACCACATGGCATAGATTATGATGAAACCTTTTCACTATTTGTTATGCTTAAATCCATTCAAATTCTCTTAGCCATAATTGCATGTTATGATTATGAGATACGACAAACGGATGTCAAAACAACATTTCTTAATGGAAATCTTCTTGAAGATGTGTATATAACATAGCCAGAAGGTTTTATCAGTCTTGAGAATTCTAAAATGTTTTGTAAGCTTCAAAAATCCATTTTTGGATTGAAGCAAACTTCTCAAAGTTGGACTCTTTGTTTTGATGAAGTAGTCAAAAAGTTTGGCTTGATAAAAAATAAAGATGAGCCTTGTGTTTATAAGAATATTAGTGGGAGCATAATAGTTTTTCTTATGCTATATGTTGATGACATATTACTCATCAAAAATAATACCCCTACTTTATAAATGTTAAATTGTGGTTAGAAAAATATTTTTCAATGAAAGACTTAAGTGAAGCCACCTATATTTTAGGCATTTACATCTATAGGGATAGATCTAAAAGGCTTATTAGCCTAAGTCAGAGTATATATATTGATGAGGTACTAAATAGGTTCAGTATGTAGGATTCCAAGAGAGGATTCTTGCTAATGTCACACGGTAGAACGCTTATCAAAACTAAATGGCCATAGACACAAGATGAGTGAGAGCACATTAGCAAGATTCCATATGCTTCTGTTATTGGATCAATCATATATGTCATGTTATGTAATCGACCTGATGTCTCATATGTATTGAGTATAATGAGTAGGAACTAGTAAAATCCTGGTGAAATTATTAGGAATACCCTTAAGTACTTAATAAAGACTAAAGATGCATTCTTAATATCTAGAGGATAATAAGATGAGTTAGTTGTAAGTGATTAATGTCATATGCCTTCACAATCCCCAAATAAAAGAACCAAGAACATGAGGGACAATAAAGAGGTGGAGTCTGAATTTGATGGCAATAATGATAATGATGATATGCCACCATTTAAAAAGGATGAAAACATATCAGTATATCCCATGGAGGGGAAATTGATGGTGATAAGGCAAGCCCTAAGCATTTTAGCTAAATAAGATGAGCAACAAAGGTAAAACATCCTTCATACTAGGTTCCTTATTAATGGTAAGATTTGTAGCATGACAATAAATGAGGGGAGTTGTACTAATATGGCTAATAGTGTTTTGGTTGATAAACTAGGCCCTAGTACTTTAAAACACCCTAACCTTATAAACTTTAATGGTTAGATGAGTGTGTGAAAATGAAGGTGAACAAACATGTGTTAATGTCTTTTACATTAAGTAGTTATAAGGATGAGATTTTATGAGATGTAGTACCTATACATGCTAGTCATATCTTATTAGAGTGTCTATGGCAATATTATAAGAGGGCTACACATGATATATTCACCAATAGATTTTTTTTATATAGTAAAGAGAAAATCAATCATCTTGCACGTTTAACATCTAAGTAGGTTTACAAGGATCAGTTGCAATTACAACGGAAGATTAAAAGAAAAAAAAAGTGGAAGAGGTTAAATGTGAAAAAAAAAAAAAAGAGGAAAACAAGGCCTAATTAAGTGAAAAATAGAGAGAAAACATAAGGAAAGGAAAGAAAGAAAGTGAAAAAAAGAGAAATTGAGAAATAAGTGCAAGGAAAGAATGAGAGAAAGCAACAGAGTTTTTATAAAAAAAAAATGATATAAAGAAGGTATTATTTTCTAATACGCTACTGATAGTTCTTATGTACAAGGAGGCTTACTTGAACACTATCGAGCTTAACTCTTTTTTGCCTAGTATTATTGTGTCTCTCTTACAATAATATAATGATCTATTTCTCAAAGATGTTTCAAATGGTCTACCACCTATTCAAGGGATAGAACATCAAATTAATTTTCATATCTAATGCTACCATTCCAAATAGACCCGTTATAGGAGTAATCCCAAGTAGATGAAGGAGCTTGAAAGGCAAGTCTACAAACTCATAAAGAAAGTGTATATGCAAGAAAGTATGAGTCCATGCACAATTCTTATGCCCTTGGTTCCTAAAAAAAATGGTTGATGAACGATTTGTATGGATTGTCATGCTAGCAATAAGATCACTGTAAAGTATAGACATCTCATATCTAGACTAGATGATATGTTTGATGAGTTGTATGGTTTTAGCATGTTTTCTAAAATTGATTTAAAAAGTGGTTACCCTCAACTTATGATGAGAGAGGATGATGAATGGAAAACTAATTTCAAAATAAAATATGGTTCATATGAATGGTTAATTATGCCTTTTAGATTAACTAATGGCCCTAGTACTTTCATGAGACTATGAACCATATTTTACATGTATTCATAGGTAAGTTTGTAGTTGTATATTTTAATGACATTTTAATTTATAGTAGGAGTTTAGAAGAGCATCTCGAGCATTTAAAATCTATTTTGGATGTTTTGAGAAAAGAAAGTTTGTTTGCTAATCTTAAGAAGTATTTTTCTTCTATAAATCAACTTGTGTTTCTTGGTTTTGTTGCAAATACTAATGAAATACAGGTTGATGAAGAGAAGGTAAAGACCATCAAATGTTTAAAAACATTAGTGAAGTAAGGAGTTTTCATGGTTTGGCTAGCTTCTATTAAAGGTTTGTAAAGGATTGTAGTTCCATAGTCGCACCATTAACTGAAATTATAAAGAAACATGTTGGATTCCAATGGGGAAAAGAGTAAGAAAAAGCATTTAATTTTATTAAACAAAAGTTACTTTCTACACCTTTACTTGCTTTACCTAGCTTTACTAATACTTTTGAGATTGAATGTGATGCCTTGATTTAGGAATTAAAGCCATATCGATGCAATAGAATAATCGCATAGCATATTTTAGTGAGAAACTTAGTGGAGCTACTTTAGATCACCCAACTTATGATAAAGAGTTATATGCATTAGTTAGAGCATTAGAGACTTGGCAACACTATCATTGGCCCAAAGAGTTTGTTATCCATACCGATCACGAATCAATAAAGCATTTGAGAAGTTAATTAAGCTTAATAAACAACATGCTCAATAGGTCGAAATTATTAAAAACTTTCCATATGTGATCAAGTATAAGCAAGGTATAGATAACTAGTCATTGATGCATTATTTAGGAGGTATGCTCTTCTTTCTGCTTCAAATGCAAAATTGTTAGGATTTGAGTACATTAAGATTTATATGTTAATGATTCTGATTTTGTAAGTGTGTATAATCCATATAAGAAAGTTGCATTTGGCAAGTTTTATAGGCATAATGGTCATTTATTTTTTAGAAAATAAATTGTGTATGCCTAATAGTTCATTACATGAGTTGTTAGTTAAGAAAGCTCATTAGAAAGGTTTAATAGGACATTTTAATATTGCTAAGACTTTAGATGTTTTATATGAACACTTTTTTTACCTCATTTGAAGAGACATGTGAATAGAATTTGTAAAAAGAGTGTTACAAGTAAACAAGTTGTTTGAAATTCAACCTTATGGCTTGTATACACCCCTTTACCTATTTATAATGAACCCTACGTAGATGTTTCTATCACTACAAGAATAATATAGTTTAGCAATATATTTTATCGTTGCTAAACTTAAAAAAAACCATTGTTAATTTTGATTAGCAATGGATTTAATCCCTCTCTATTTGACTTCTTGTTAAAAAAATTAGTAATGGATTTGAAAATCCGTTGCTAATTTGGCAACAACTTAGCAACGAATTGAAATTTGTTGCTAAATTAGCAATAGATTGAAATTCATTGCTAAAGCAATAGATTGTATTTCATTGCTATTTTAGTAATGGATTCATAATTTACCAATTGATTAAATACATTACTAATTTAGCAACAGACTTATTTTCATTGCTACTTTAGCAATGGATTAATGTTCATTGCTAATTTAGCAACATATTGTAATTTGTTGCTAATTTTGCAATAGATTTAAGTCCATTGCTAATTTTCGTTGCTAAAATGTTTCTAATTTAGCAACAAACAACTAAAATTATTAATCCTTTGCTAACTATTTCATAGCTAGTGACCAACAATATAATTTACTTTTATAATAATAACAAATTGTAATTTATTGTAGAAAAAGTAGATATATAATTTTTCTATTGAATAAAATCCATACAAAAGTACCACGACTTAAAAAGAAAAAAAAAAGATAAGTCATATATAAAATATAAATATAATCCATCATACATAAGGCACAAGTGGATAGAAAAGAAATGTAATATATAATATTAGCTCAGATCTTTTACAATGTCATAGTCATCTACAAAAGTCTCTTTCCGAGGAGTTGCACTCTAAAAGGTACAAACTAGCTCTGCACACATCTTTCTCACCTACTCCTGCAACTGTTGTTGCATCTGCTCCTACATAGGCCTCATCTACTATTGCATATATATTTGATGTTGCTCCATCTGTATTTATTGTTGTTTCATTTGTGACTGTTGTTCAGTAACTTTGTCCCTCAATCGACTTACCTCATCCTTCAAGTCATCTTGTTGCACATTAGATGTTGTTGTCCCTAGGCATCAAGAAGGGGGGTTGAATTGGTGGATAATAATTTTAAAAATAAAGATAAAGGGGAGAAGAAGGAATGATAGAGACAAACAATTTATAGTGGTTCAGGCAAAATTGACCCTACGTCCACTCCCCAATCACTCAATTGGGTATTTCACTATCTCAACGGTGTTTTCAAGCTC
>CATIWR010458996.1:0-18982 GCA_949677035.1 Omphalea diandra | reverse complement strand
TCCTTTTTTTTTTTTTTTGTTTTTTTTTCTATTTTTTTTTTTTTTTTGTTTTTTTCTATTAATAAAACCCCCCCCCCCCCCCCCCCAATGCAATCATGTACCACAAAGCCAAACTCAAACAAGTTATCATTGAAAATTGCTACATCTTATTAACCTTTCCCATCCCTTGGCATGGCTTCCTCGAATGTCTTCCATATACCAATAAATTTTGTAAGACTGAAGGCTATAATAGATGACTATCCATGAAATCTATAATAGCTTGTTAGTTACATCCATAATCTCCTTGGAATCACTCTTTTGACTTTGAAAACATAGATTATTTTGCAGTCCATATTGCCTATGCTCCACATAAAAAAGCTCTATATATTATAATGGTCTTATGTTTAATAACTATCCTAGTAGAAAGTTTAAAACAAATATACCTTATTTTGGATATATCCAACGTAAGTAGACAAAAGTACCATAACTTGTCCAACAAGCCATATTAAAGTCATACATGTATGAAGGACCTCTTAGACTCACCATAAAATAAACACAAAAGATCATCCATTCCCTTTACCTCAAATATTATCTTTTATTGCCAAAATGTCTCTACAATCCCTCAAATAAAAAGCTTAACCTCTGGGGGAATATGGATATGCCATATGTGTTCCCATAATAGGTCATTGATATTAACAAATGGTTGATATCTATTTAAAATCAAGACCATTGAAGTTGTAACATGATGGGCAAACCTAATATTGAATTCCTCATTCTTCATGTATCTCTATACCAATTTGTTTGTAGGCCTCCTGACACTAATGAGATACTTAAAATACATTTAGCATTTTTGGAAGAAGACACTTAAGTCATTAGGGTACGGTTTTGCTGATTAAAAACTCATAAAGTAGCTTACTCATATGGACATTAACTGGTAACTAATTTGACAACCTCATATTTATCAAGCATTGATACTTCCAACCACCTATCATGCCATATCTTTATATTTGTTCTAATACTCACTCTCTAAGTTACCTCTTTATTAATTATGATTTTGGATACTATGAGATTGTGTCATGGATAACTAGGTTGATAACCCATAGAGGTTTTCAAAAAACTTGATCTCATATAGTATTTGGTCTTTAAAATCTTGATTATAAAGAATCTAAATCAGTTAATAGCCAAATTAAAGATGTATAAATCCTTAAAACCCAAACATCTTATTCTCTTTAAAGTTTTCATTTTGTTCTAACTTACCCAATATGTTTTATGTTCTCTTGAATTGTAGCCCCATCAAAATCATGCCATAGCCTTTTCAATCGCCTTACATACTGAGATAGGAAAAGAAAATAACTCAATGTGTATGTTGGAATTGCTTGGACTACTATTTTCAGCAAAACTTTCTTGCTCACCTTTGATAGGAATTGTTCCTTTCATTTTGTTTATCACTCAGTCTTGGACCATCTTGAACACTTCCTTCTTTGTTTTATCAATTAAAGTTAGTAAACCCAAGTACATTTCATGTCTTTCAATTTCCTTAACCCCTAAATAGTTTTGGATATGTTTTTTTTTACAATTTTTGTTATCACATTTCAGTTTGTGAAGAGTTTGGAATTTTACAAGTTTATCTTCTGACGTGATACTTCTTCATAGGCTCTTAGAATCTTAACAATCCTATCACTTTTCTAAACTTTTGCTTTGACAAACAGAATGTTGTGTTCTGTAAAAAATAAATGAGTAATAAGAGGTACATTTTTTGGCTACCTTGAAACCATGTATATCACCTTTTATTTTAGCATTTTATATCATAATAGAACAAGCTTTTACATATAGTAAAAAAAAAAAAAAAAAGGTAAGGGGACGAGATTCCATGATTGAAGACCCCTTTCTAGGTGAAAACTCTTTATAGGTTCACCATTTATCAAAAGGAAATATGACACTAACACAACACATCTCATCACTAAATCAATCCATGTGAAATAAAAACCTTTTTTTTTTTTTTTTATCCATAATAGCTTTTAAGAAACCCCATTCTACCCTATCATATACTTTACTCATATGTCACTTTAGGGCTATGCTAACCCTACAACCAAATTTTTTTTTTTTTCATGGAATGAAAGATCTCAAAGCTACCATAGAATTGTCAAGTATTAATCTACCTAGCAAAAATGCACTTTAAGAAGTGGAAATGATATAAAAAAAAATTAATTTCAACCTATTGGCGATGGTTTTTATTATGACATAGAAAATCACATTGCAAAAGTTGATATGTTGAAAGTCTTTTATAAATTTTGGCATTTTTATTTTTGGGATAAGGACAATGAATGTATGACTAAGATATGTGTGATTATGACCATTATTTAAAATGCCTAATATGTGTGATCATGACCAATATTTAAAATGCCTAAGACCGTGGACATAAAATCATCATTTATAATATGCAAAACTTTGAAAGAATAAAGGACACATACCATTAAGATTAGGCACTTTTGATGGATGCATCTATTTTAATGCTTTATGGACTTCCTTTACAGTATAATGCCTAGTTAGGAAATCATTCATCTCTAAAGATACCTTAGACTTAATAGTTTCCAAAACTCTATGAAAATTTCTAGGAGGCCAACTTTATGAACTTTACAAGTTCAGCATTTATCAAAAGGAAATATGACACCAAAACAACACATCTCATCACTAATCAATCCATGTGAAACAAAAACCATTTTTTCCATAATAGCTTTTAAGAAACCTCATTCTACCCTATCATACATTTTACTCATATGTTGCTTTAGGGCTATGCTACCCTATAACCAAATTTTTTCTTTTTCATGGAATGAAAGATCTCAAAGCCACCATAGCATTGTCAAGTATTAATCTACCTAGAAAAAATGCTCTTTGAGAGGTGGAAATGATATTAGAAAAAAATTAATTTCAACCTATTAGTGATGGTTTTTATTATGACATAGAAAATCACATTGCGCAACTTGATATGTTGAAAGTCTTTTATAAATTTTGGCCTTTTTATTTTTAGGATAAGGACAATGAATGTATGATTAAGATATGTGTGATTATGACCATTATTTAAAATGCCTAATACGTCCGATCATGACCATTATTTAAAATGCCTAAGACCGTTGACAAAAAATCATCATTTATAATATGCTAGAACTTTGAGAGAATAAAGGAGACATACCATTAAGGTTAGGCGCTTTTAATGGATGCATATATTTTATAGCTTTATGGACTTCCTTTACAGTGTAAGACCTAGTTAGGAAATCATTCATCTCTAAATTTGATTTCTTTATTCTCGTTGGGTGGCCTTTTGGTGGAAAAATCTAGTATTCAATCCCCTTCTTGTAACCATTGTATCCTTGGTCATTGTAGCCATATGGTCTCTTGAAATTTATAGACATCATTAGTTTCACGTTCCACCTTTTTACATTCGTTCAAAGTCTCCTCAACTTATGTTCCAACTTGCAAAAGCTCAAGCTTTCATTCTAAGTCCCCCAGTTTTCTCCTCACACTACCAAAAACTTTGTAATTCCACTGAATCAATTTCTCACTACATGATTTTATTTGATCCCCAAAATTTCTCTCAAAATTATATGATGTCGCTCATATTATTCCCTTGCAATCTTGATTATGGATACGTTTCTCAAGTAAAGTGACATTTTCTAGATCTATTACTATTCATTCAAATTGAACCAAAGAATTAACTAATTTGTTTTTTTTTTTTTTTGGTTCATTCCAAGTCCCCCAGTTTTCTCCTCACACAACCAAAAACTTCGTAATTCCACTGAATCAATTTCTCATTACAATTTCTCTCAAAATTATATGATGCCACTCATATTATTCCCTTGCAATCTTGATGATGGATATGTTTCTCAGGTAAAATGACATTTTCTAGATCTATTACTATTCATTCAAATGGAATCAAAGAATTAACTAATTTGTTTTTTTGGGTATGTATTGTCTTGTTAATGCGGAATTTATGCTGAGGAGTGGTCCTATTGTATCCTATAGGAGCATACACTATCACTT
Organism: Omphalea diandra; assembly: GCA_949677035.1. Lineage (NCBI taxonomy): Eukaryota > Viridiplantae > Streptophyta > Magnoliopsida > Malpighiales > Euphorbiaceae > Omphalea > Omphalea diandra. The sequence continues at coordinate 14,965 of CATIWR010458996.1, read as the reverse complement.
GAAAGAATACTCAACATGTGGTCCTCAAAATCCCTTGGAATTATTTAAATTGCAGCATGTTTCACTATGGAATGCCATTAAAAATGTATTAGAGTTTTAAAAATAATCTCTAATTACTAAAGTGCAAATGAAAATGCATATTCATTTGACATCCAATGTGAGATTACTTTGGATGTTGCATCTTATATATATTTGTTATGGGTGTAGATCTTGATAGATGTTTTATTGTTGAAGTATTTTTAGAGCTTTCAAACATAGTAGAATTGGATTATCAATATTCATTAGTATAAATGATGAAGATGCAAGACTAGTTTCTACTTTGAGAGATAACATTATAGCTGCAATGTGGCATGATTATATTCCATATCAAGATTAATTGAAATTTATAAAATAAAACTAAATTTACTTTGTGAATATATTTGTAATCCTATTGAAGTATATTTGAATTTTCTTGTCATTTTCATTATTTATGTTATGCACATTCTTTAAAGGCTATTATACCTTTTTGTTTTGTCTTATTTTCTACTCATAATTTATTTCTTTTGAGATCTAGCATATATGGTTGATAACCATTTATTATTTAATTAAATCTCTCTCTCTTCCCCCTCCCTTCAATTAACTTGGTGTTTATATTTCTTTATTTATCATTAACAACTTATTGTTATTAAGCTATCATGATTTAGAAAGGGAAGACAATGGAAGTAACTTTGACATCAACAAATGCAGAGAAAAATAGAAAGAAAAAAAGAGGGTTATGCTTAGGTGGACAAGATTCATGGATGGAGTTTTCATCAGTGCTCTCATATACCAACAAAGAATGGGGAATAGAGTTTATGGGACTTCACTTCAAAAGGACTCAATGAAGTTGTTAAAGAGCTACATGAAAAAAAAAATTGTCATTGAATAAATCGACAAAGACAATTAAGAATCACATTAAATCACTTAAGAACAATTTTAATGAATGTTATGACTTTAAGGACGCTAAGTGATTTTGCTTGGAGTTCAATTATAAAGATGTTTGATGCAGAATTTGAGGTTTGAGATGCATTAATCAAGGTTAATATCTAAATCTTATATATTTTAACTTAGATTATTTAGAAAATTTACATTTTATAATGATAAAATTGTGTTATTTTTCTTTTTATTTACATTATGCAGCATAGACAAAAGCAAGTGCCAAGAAATGAATGACTAATGAAATTTGCCACTACCACAAGTTGTTAATGTTGTATGCAGGAGATAGAGCTACTAATGTTATGTGTTGGCAGTAATTTCACATACTAGCCATATTGTGACTGCTAACCCAACACCTCTATTTTATATTGATATTGATAATCTTCTTTGGTTTTTTAATTTCCAGTACATATTAAAGTAGTTTTTTTTATCATGATTTCTTCTGATTTTACTCTGTGTGCTAACATGGTTGTAGTTACAACTTGGGCAATATAGTATGGACAAAATAAAACATGTTTTGGGCCAATTTGATCTTTGTTCATTTATTTTGATTGTTGTAACTTTCAGTTCATATACTGTAAGGCTAATAGAGCAGCACATGTATTAGTTAGATTTGATAAGTACTATGACCATGAACTGGTGTGGATTGAGGGAAGCTCATTATAAATTATTGACATAATGATAGACGATATTCTTGAGGCTGCTTTGGCCAATATGATTTGATTTTATCTTTCCCCTCACAATTAAAAAAAAAAAAAAGAAAAAAAACCTAATATTCTTCTTGGTGAGTTTTCAAGACGGTAAAAAAAAAAGTAAAACATGAAAATTCTATTGTAAAACTAAGTTTCATAATAATAAGGTTAGAAAGATAAATTCATATTTTATAATCTTATTTCTCTTACAAATAAATTTTAAATTCTTCTTTTGCATAGATAGAACACTCAAAATAATAGAAAAGAAATTAAATTTTTTTTATGTTTCTTGGCACCATTAGTGCAACAAATAAAGGTTATTTAACTCATAAGTATATACTCCGTCTACTCTAAAATAGATGTCATTTTAGAGAGAAATTTTTATTCCAAAATACTTAACGTTTTGTAATTATCAATGAATATTAATTAATTTTTTTCAACTCTATTATTTCTCTCTTTTATAATAATTATTTTTTAGAGCGCACAATAATTTATAAAATAATTAATTGAGGGTAATATAGTCTTTTTGATATATAATAACACATAGTAAATACAATCCTTAATATATATGCAAAAACTTTAAACGACATCTATTAAAAAATAAAGAAAATATTTGCTTTTAGAGAAATGCTATTGGATTATGCAATAAATATATGTCAAGTGAAAATAAATGGTTGATTCTATTTTTAAATGATATTTTTTTTGTCAACTAATGCATGTATTTTGAATATAAATTTAAATTTTTTAAAATTTTTCATCAAATCCGCAATAAATACGCCTACTTTTTTTTTTTTTTTTTACGAGTATGTCATCTATTTTAGAGACATAAATTAATCTCTAGCTCACTGCTTTTGATTATAAACCGACGTCGTTTACACCACCCAACGCGCCTATAAACACCAGTTGTTGGCATTCAACTCTATGCTGTCTTTTCCCCTTTTCCAGCGCTCTAGAAACTTCCGTCAGTAACTAGGGTTAGGGTTGACAATGTCAACCTCGAGGAAAATCATCCTTAAATCGTCGGACGGCGAGACCTTCGAGGTTGAGGAAGCGGTGGCGGTGGAGTCCCAGACGATCAAACACATGATCGAAGATGACTGCGCCGACAACGAGATCCCATTGCCCAACGTGACCAGTAAGATCCTGTCGAAAGTCATCGAGTACTGCAGGAAGCACGTCGAGGCCGCCGCCGACAAGGACAGGGACAAGGATAAGACATCTTCCGATGACGCTCTCAAGACTTGGGACGCCGACTTTGTAAAGGTGGACCAGATTACCCTCTTTGACCTCATCCTGGTACGTTTTTTGCCGTTTTGCCAGTATCCTATCTTTCCTTTTTTTTTTAACATTCAATATGTTTTTTTTTTTAAAGTTAGGATTTGATTATTATAACAATTCGTTTGTTTAAATTATTTGCTCAATAAGATAGGATATTCAAAGAATAATTTAGGGTATATAACACATCTTCCTTTGTCGTCTGATTAGTGAGAATTAGATGGTTTACTGATTTGGGTTTTGTGTTCTGTGTGAATTATTCCATCAATATTCCACAAAAATAGTAAGAGGTTTCCGATTTTTGGTGGTTCATTAATGTTGTTTCGTTAACTGGAAAATAAACGGACACGCGAATTTGGTCATGTAGCTAACTATTTGTTGTTGCTTGTTTGATATTTGTAGTGAATTTGAAACAGTAAGGCCTGGTTTCAAGTAATTTTTACTTATTTTAGTTTGTCACTGAGGAAGCGTGTATTCTCTTTTAATATTATGGTTTGAGACAGATTTTTCCCTTTTGTATGATTCTGCTTTAGAAAGCAGAGCTTGTTTCTGTTTGGTTTGTTTTCCTTGCATTTTTGTGTATAATGGTGGCAAAAGTTAAAGCTTTTTAGGATTGTTGACACTATTTTCAAGTTGGATATACTAACATGTGATGCTGTTCGCATACAACAGGCTGCCAACTATTTGAACATCAAGAGTTTGCTAGACTTGACTTGCCAGACTGTGGCTGACATGATCAAAGGGAAGACACCAGAAGAGATTCGCAAGACGTTTAACATTAAGAATGATTTCACTCCAGAGGAAGAAGAGGAGGTTCGGAGGGAGAATCAGTGGGCATTTGAGTGATACTCTCTCTTGACAAGCAATGTCCGTATGATGATGATAGGAACGTTGATATAAGATAGGCTAATATGTCGTTTTTGCCCTCTTCCTTTGTCTAAAAGACTTTCTGTGGAGTATTATTATTTCATATTTCCTTTCTATGAACATGAAGGTTTTGTTGAACTTCTTTTTAATTATTATAATTGTGGCTCTATAGATCTGTTTTTTTCGTTTTGTTATTTTATCCAAGGTAGACGCGGGCTTTTCATTCTGGCTTTGCTGGTGCATTACCTTCTATCTGCTAAGAAGTAGGAATGTGTAGTTATGGTGGCAGGCATTGCTGTCTTACAATTTCTGCCTTCTGCTTATCTTGTAATGTACAGAAACTGGGATACTTCATCTCAATGTTTACTAAATTATGATTGAAATACGATTATGGTGTTATTATGCTGATAAAAGACTGATTTTATTTGATTGAGTTATTTAAATATAATTATTATTTTAATTAATATAATTTGGTTAAATTAATTATCTCAGTTTATTGAATTGTTAAGAAGCAATTAATATTTATTTATATATTTATCTGTTTCATAGTATATGAAATTAAAATTGAATTGTTATATGTTTCTATTATTTGTTTGTGGGTTTTATATAATTTTGAAATCTTTAATTTGATTGAATAATAATAATGTTTAAGTGATTTAATTGAATATTTACTGATCAAAATGTGTAAAAAAAAAAAAAAAGGTTCTTCTTCTTCTTTTTCTTTAAAGAAAAAGATTTGATTCTTCCAAGTTTCTGTTTTTATAATTACAAAGAAGTTTTTTTATTTCTAAAATCTTTGGGAGGCCTGTTCATGCAATAAATTCATCATTCATGTAAACTATGTTTTGTTTTATGTTCTTCTTTCTTTCTTTTCTCTATAAATCGTAGTAGTGGTGGTGGCATCATAGGCTCTTATTTGGCATCTGTAAGTTGCTTTTTTTTTTTTTTATTAATGAATTACTAAAAAATCTTTCAGCATAAGAGCTATATGATATGATAACTTAGCTCATGACCAGCAGGAAATAGACAATCTTTTCCTACCTTTTTTGCTTTGTGATTTCACATAATTCTGTCAAAGTTGAAAGTAGTCTTGGTTGTGCTTCTGTGGTTATTGTTTTCTACATTCCAAACAAATTCTTTTACTTAAAATTGCAATGTCACCAGACAGAAATTTTACATGACTGTGTATAACAAATACAAAAATGAGCAGACCAAAAGATCAAGTGTTTTGGAATTTATGTCGAGAGGACAGGTTTGATATGTAAATTCTGCCAGAAACAACTTAAGGGTGATCCTTCATTCTCAAGGATCAAATCTCATTTATCAGGAATTCTTTTGCCTAAAAAAAAAAAGTTTCTTTTGCTTTTATAAAAAATTTTTTAAGAACAATTTAGAACAGAAAATTGAAATATAGGATTAGTTGAATTGGTACTTAAGCTCTATTTATCTAGTGGAAAGTTTATTCCCTAAACTGTTAAATGAAAAGTGTTTTTCCTTCTTATAGGAAAACTGCATTTTTTACTATGAAAATGATCGTCTATTAATTTAACTGAATTGAATTTATGTTGTTTTGTATTGATGTAAGATATACTGAATCAAATGCTTAGAAATTTTTCTGAACTAACTTTATTTGGGACTTTCACTATTTTAATTTTCTTTGCAACAAGAAGTCTAGTGGTTTTTTTATCTATCATTTTTGAATCCTTCTATAGATTGTTATTGTTTTGCTAGGTCTTGCCCTTGAAATTCCTGAGGATCTGTATCATCTCATCAAGAAGGCTGTTGCAATTAGGAAGCATTTGGAGAGGAACAGGAAGGACAAGGATCTCCGTTCAAATTTCAGTTTCGTAAATCTCTGTTCAATTTTGTAGCCCAAGCCAGCTTTGAAGGTGCGTTAGGCTTTTTCCTTATGTGTTTTAATGCTGATTAGATTTTGAACTACATAGGAATATTGGGGGAAAAAAAAACTTAAACTAAAAAAATGAGAAAAATAAAAATTGATATTAAGTCAAATATTAAAAAGTAGAGGAACTTTTTTTAGCTGAGAACAAAATGATGCAAGAATGCTTATTTAGGTTGGATGTAGGGTTTAGTTTGAGGATAGAATGGGTAGGAATTTGGGTGAACAGTTAGGTTTTGGAATGCAATATTTTTAAGAACTAAAATTAGGCAAGAATGAGAGGGTTATGAGGCTGCTTACGTGTTTGTTTGGCATTTTTCTTCTCCTTTTTCTTTGGGGCATTATATATTTTATGAAATGAATATAGATCTTGTACAACTAATGCCAATGTTCTTTCCAAGTTATGGTCCATGTTTGCGTATCTTTTGATATGGATTTTGTCAATAATTTTTCTTCTACCAGCAAGATTTGAAGAATCAAATTATGTTAACGTTTTTGTTTTGTTGTTAGATCAATGGTACTATGAATTTAATATTATGTTCTATTTTTCTTTTCTAATAATTGATAAGTTCTGAAGTGATGCTATTGACAATTGTAAAGTTTTTGTCTCTAATGACCATTCCATGAGTTTGTTTTGAAAATTATGGTCAATTGCACAATGGACGGTGTTAGAGATAATTATATTCAATTCCTACCTACTGTCAGCTCCAATTTTCAAAAGTTCACATAACGTGTGGACCATTGGATTGGAGTTTCTTGGAAGATGGGGGGAGAAATAAGAACAGAAATAAGTTTGAAATTTTCTAAAATTTGCAAATAGAAAATAGAAATCAAATGAAAATAATAATAATAATAATAATAATAATAATAATAAGGAAGAAAAGTAAGGTATCAACAATGGAGAAACATCTTTTTTGACTGAAAATATTGCATTCTCAAGTCCATAAAGTAGTTTGCCCAAATAGATTTCAATTCCTGAAGAGGAATTGTTTCATATGGTTTAAGTTGCTATGTGTTTACTTAGAAAGCTATAAATTTGTATTTCCTCCTAAACAGCGGAAGAAAAAATATTGGCAATTGATGTATTGTCTACTCACATAAGTAATGAATGAATTTTATTTATCTTAAAAAAAAATAATAGAAGACCAAGGCATTATTAGTAAACTAATAATTTAGTGTTCGAATACATATTTTGCACTAAGAAAATCAAAATTGAATCATTTTAAACATTTATGAGAAGATTTTTTTTTTAATTAAAGGAATAAGTTAGATTATACTAAATGAAATTTGAAATGATTTTTTATTATTTTTACATAATAACAAATAGGACTCTGAATGCTCTGTTTTGTTTTTTCTTTCTTGATTTGCATAACCTTATGTCTAGGATTTTTCTTTCATTTCCTCTCTTAGCAGCTCAAAAAACATGGATAGAGCAGCAACAGAGTTAATTATACCTTCCAATGTTGGCTATGCAAAAACTAATTCTGTTCTTAGTGATACACTATTGTTTGTCATCAGAAACATACTCTTCCATAGCAGGCCAGCTTCTCAAATTTCTAGAAAAAGTAGGAAATATTGTTGTAGAAACTAATCATTAAATTTACACCAATGAGTCTTTAGCTTAATGCTATTCAATCGATTTGAGTTTTAACCCAATTGTAGCCTAATTAACCAAACCAAGAAAAGGAAAAAGTTTTCGTAATACCAGAAATGTTATTTCTTCTTTGTTTATCCACAAAAAAAAAAAAAATACTAGTAGTGGAAGCTGCCTCATCTTGACACACCAATAGTTAAAAGGTGCCTACTTTGGGGCATACAATACAGTTCTATTTCAATATAATCTGGCAATTAAAGGCAAACATGTCCATGTGCTTATTTATTGTTCAAGAAGCCTTGAGCTGAAAATTGTTTCCTTTGCCTCTTTAGTCTTCATTTATTGTCATTTATGAAATTTCATAAAGGTTAGAATAAAAGTGGTTGAAAGCCTTAAATTATGCACTTTTCTCATTTAAAAAGTGGAGATATGATAGTTTAAATTCTTAATGTGTACTTATGATATTGATTAATCACAAATTACTACCCTCTATTTTAAAAAGTTGTTACCTTTTTATTTTTAACATTATTTTAAAAATATATTTAATATTTTATTAACACACAATTTATGGCATATTTTCTCATTTATACTTTTAATTATATTTAATGAGAAAACAAATGTATTTTACATAATTAACATTAATAAGGATAGATTGAGAAAATTAATTATAAATAATTTTTTATTTAATAAAATGGACATTTTTTAAGACATTTCAAAAAGAAATAATAGACAAATTTTTTAGAATATGCTTGAGAAATTGAACTAGGAATGAGACCTTCTAAACACGCAGGGGGTTCCATTGCATTCTCAAAGCATATCAGGAGGATTGTGAGTACTTGGAACTCTTCAATTTTCAATTTCATTTTGTAAAATTCACATAAATATTTACTAATTTTACTAATATTTCTATGTAGGAAAAAAGATTGGCAGGAAGTAGTCTCTTGTCCAGGCTCATAAGCTTATGCACACCTGCAAGGTTACTCAAGATTGGGTTGATGATAGTCTAATATATCAGTAAGTAATTATAAAATAAATTAATATGTTATTATGTTACTTAAATTGTTTAATTATGTACTAATATATTATTTCAATATTTCAATTTTCTAGATGTGCAATGACAAATACAAGAGAAAAGACAACGGATTGTAGAAAGACAGGAACAAGAGAAAGAGACTGATGCAACGGTCGATGAAGATACAATCTTCTTACGAATCGTGATAGTTTATCAAAAAGACCAATTGATATATAGGTTAGGTGATTGCTCTTCAGCATACACGGGCAGCACCTCTTGTCAATTACTGCATTATCTTTTATGATTGATCGAATGCTAAATTATAAGATCTAAAGGGAGGTAGAAAATAAGGTTAAATTGCTACCAAAGCAGCTCTATAAGATGACGACTTTAGTTGTGATTTTAGCTAGAACATCACAACTGCCCTCATCAAGTACAGCTTCAGCAAATGACCTACCTGCAGATAACTTGCCCATAGACGATCCGCCTATAGACGACCTCCAGTGTGTTGTTTAATTGTAATTATAAAACATGAGCTAAGTACTTTAATTGTACTTTTCCTTTTAAAATATAGAATTTTAATGTACTTTTTATTTATTCTAATAATAAGATATTATAATTTCCTTTCATTTTAACTTTTTAATAGTAAGATTAATAAATAATATTAATAAACAAGTATTAATAAATAATATTAGTAAATAATAAATAATATTAATAAATAATTAAAATTTAATTACATTTAATATTTTTAAAAAATATTAGTGACTACAACAAGTAATAGCTAAATAGTCTCTATTTAACTATTACCACCATGTTAGTAACTAAAATATAAAACTTAGCTACTCTAAAAATAAATCTTAGTTATTACTTTTTTGCAGTAGCTAAATTTGACTTTTTTTTTTTTTTTTATAGTGTAGTATAATAGATATTCTAAGAACATATAAACTTCCCTCTATCATACATCTGCTATAAAAATAGGAACAACTAAGACACTCAATTTCAGAAATATCAAACACTACACTATAAGTAGCAAGTTATACCACAACCATATTGAGACCCATATATACAGCCCAACCTAAACAAAATGTAAAATTTGCACGAAACGAACCTTTACCACCTTTGTCACCATCCTTCTCTATTGCTATTGAAGAGATTGTCCATGAGCTCAGCGTTTTGAAAAAAATGTTGAAATTGATGAATAGTATTTATATAAAGATTTGTATGCTAATTATAATTCTAAAAAGAGACTTTAGTTTTTCAAACATTTTATTGATAAATGGAGAGTCATATGAAAGGAATTTTATGATTTTGTTTCAGAAAATAGAGTGCACATTTTATTTTCCTTTCATTGGTTTGAGATATATGTATAAGCACATTGATTTCATGGATGCCCCCAAACAAGTGAGATCTTACTTGTAAATCCTAATTTTTTACTAACCATAGGGGTCAATAGAATGAGGATCATGCATTGTATAATCCTATTTAATGGCAAGTGTTAGGATCATCTGGGGATCCTTAAGAGGGCTTCACAATGAGTAAAAATTCCTTTAGAAATCAAGTAACTAATGGGAGGGCCCAAGTGGGATGGTACTTTGGTACTACCCTAAGGGTGAGCATGAAGAACGAAAATTCCTGAACTGGATTAGTTTGGTACCAGAATTGAAATATCCGATTTTTTTTTTAAATCTCCAAATTGAATTGGACCGGAAATAAGTAAACGAGACCGTTCCGAAGATTTTATGATATTCGAACTGAGATTTGGATCGAATTGCCCTGTGCTAGAACCGAACTACAGAACTGTATCCGAACAGTAATATATATATATAGTATTTTAATTATTAATTAAACTAGTTAACTCTTTCGATTATTATGTATTATTAATAATTAGACTATTTATTAATTATTAATTAATAGTAAATATTAAAAAGTTTAATTTAACATTTAATGTGTAAGTTATTAAATGTAATTTATTAAATTATCATTTATTTATTTTAATCTTAAATGATTAAAAGTGAAAAATGCAAAATTTATTTTATTTTAGTTTATAAAAATATAAATTTTAATTTTTGATAAATTTAAATAACTAAATACCCAAATTGATACCAAACCGAACCGAACTGTCCCAACAGAACCGAAAAACTAAATTGAACCGTCTCGAATTTATAAAGAACTGAATCGAATGCGACTGAAAATTTGGGACGATACCGATTCTCTATTTTTAAAATTCTCAAAATTTTGATCCGATCGTAAAGATTTTCAAATCTCCGAATTGGATGGAACCGTGTTCACCCCTAACTACCTCAAATGCTTGACTAGAGTCGCCACCCAACTTTAATTGAAATAAAATTTTGGGCGAGAATGGGCTCTAAATCTAATAGGTCAACTGGAAGGCCCAACCCATCTTCACCCATCAAAGATTGGGTTTGGGAGTTAGGTATGACTTGAAAAAGAGGTTATATACCCTCAAATTGCTCAAATTTAGGGATTTGGCTTTCAGGCAATTAATGGTTCATTTTTATATCTTGCCTTTATTAATCAATTTTTCATTTATCCACCTAGGCTTGTGCTGTTGTATCCATTTAAGTTAAGCCATCAACTATAACAATTTAAGTATGTGAAACATGAATGTGATATGCAATATGTAAGAAAGCAATAAATAATATATACAAGGATAGGATGGAGAATGCACATTCAAATGATAAGATTATTCATTTTAGTCTGAGACCGATTCCTTCATTTTTTAAATATTTGATTTGTGGTATGATTTCAAATAATTTTAAATAACCAATCTAGAATTCGATTTGATCACCCCTAGCTTTGATTAAAACACATAATCGTACCAAACTTGAAATGTATTTTTGTTGGTTAATGTTCTTAATCTAAAGCATATAGGCTGTATAACTCGGTTAGTGGAAAAGTGATCGTTAGAAGGAATGTTGTGTTAGATGAAGATGCTAGTTGGCCTTAGCACGAGAATTCAGATGGTGTTCAGTTTGAGATTTCAACTAAAAATGAAGCTGGACCGATTGAAGTACATCAACCTTCTTTTCCAAGTTCTTCGAGTTCAACCTCACCTTCAAATTCAAGCGATAGAAGTTCATCTTCATCAGAAGAAGATCCTGCGAGAAAATTCAGATCATTGACGGAGATATCTGAGATTAAACAAGCCACGTTTTTAGCTGATCCAACAGACTTTGAAGAAGCAGTAAAGAAAGAGGAATGGTGCATTGCCATGAAAGAAGAAACTGCAGCCATCCAAAGAAATGGCACGTGGGAATTGGTGAATATTATTGGAGTTAAATGGATATTCAGAATAAAGTATCTTGCAGATGGCAGCATACAAAAGCACAAGGCACGCTTTGTGGCTAAAGGACATTTGCAGCAACACGGAGTTGATTATGAAGATACTTTCTCTCCCATTGCAAGAGGTTTGAAATAGTAAGAACTCTATTGGTCTTGGCTGCTCAATTAAATTAGCCTATTTATCAATTTGATGTCAAGTCAGTGTTCTTAAATGGAGAATTATAAGAAGTGTATGTCTCTCAACCTGAAGGCTTTATTGTCCCCGAAAGAGAAGAACAAGTGTACAGATTGAGGAAAGCACTTTACGGGCTAAAAGAAGCCCCACAGGCATGGTACAGCAAAATGGACTCCTATTTGCTTGATAATGGTTTTGAAAGAAGCAAAAATGAGCCCAATCTTTATTTGAAGAGAGTAAAATGATCTTCTCATTTTGTGCCTTCATGTAGATGATATGATTTATATGTGATCTTCTTCTTCTCTTCTTGATGAATTCAAAGTGTGCATGGAAAAGACGTTTGAAATGTCAGATTTAAGTTTGCTGCATTTTTTCTTGGACTGGAGATAAAACAAAAGATGGAATCTTTGTATCACAAAGAAAATATGCTACTGATTCACTTAAAAAGTTCAACATGCTAAATTGTAAAGTTGCGACAGCACCTATGAATTTGAATAAGAAGTTGCATATTGATGATGGTAATGAACAAGCTGATGCAAGGCATTTTAGAAGTTTGGTTGGAGGCTTAATCTACTAGACTCGTTCTCAACCTGATATAGCTTTCTTAGTTGGAGTAGTTTCCAGGTTTATGCATTATCCTTCAAAGCATCAATATATTGCTAGAATAATTGATTTTGGGATATGGTTTGGTCATGTTTCAGATTTCAAATTAATGGGTTATACTGACATCAATTGGGCAAGCTATTTGGAGGACAGAAGGAGCACTTCGAGTTATATTTTTAATCTTAGATCAGATGCCATCTTCTGGAGTTTAAAAAAGCAAGCAATGACAGTTTTATCTTCATCAGAAGCTGAATATGCAGCTGCAATTTCATCAGCATGTTAAGCGGTATGGTTAAGGCAAATACTTGCAGACATTCATCAAGAACAAGAAGAAGCAACGAAGATATATTGCGACAACGAAGCAACAATTGCAATGACTAAGAATCTAGCCTACTATGGAAGAACAAAACATATTGATATTCGAGTTCATTTTGTTCGACATCTTATGTCAAATGGAGCTGTCATCTTGAAGTACTATATATAATACAAATGGACAAGGGGCAGATATTCTAACAAAGTCCCTTCCTCAAGACAAGCATGTCTATTTAAGGCTCAAACTTGGTGTTTGCAACTTTGAATCAAATGGGGAGTATTGGAGAATGATTCAAATTTAAAGCTGTAGTAACAACTCTCTAACCGAGTCACTGAGGTAAACAATTGCAATGGCTAAGAATCTAGCCTACCACGGAAGAACAAAACATATTGATATTCGAGTTCAAATCTAGCCTACCACGGAAGAACAAAACATATTGATATTCAAGTTCATTTTGTTTGACATCTTATGTCAAATGGAGCTGTCATCTTGAAGTACTATATATAATACAAATGAACAAGGGGCAGATATTCTAACAAAGTCCCTTCCTCGAGACAAGCACGTCTATTTAAGGCTCAAACTTGGTGTTTGCAACTTGGAATCAAATGGGGAGTATTGGAGAATGATTCAAATTTAAAGCTGTAGTAAAAACTCTCTAACCAAGTCATTGAGGTAATGTTTGGTAAGACGTAATGGAATGTAATCAAATATAAACTCAATGAACTATTAAACTAAAATTTCATTTCTTTACATTACATTGCATTCCATTACATCTTACCAAACATTACCTTATAGTTTGTTTTTGGTTCCTTGATTTTCTAGTTTAAGATCATGTTTAGTTAGTGCCAAGAATTTCTCCTTTTGTTGAGTTAATTAGTTATCATGTAAAGCCTATTTAAAGGCATTTTTAGCTCTTCAATAAATCAAGTCAATAACAGAGAAGTCAATATTCAAGTCTTCTTATTTTCTGCTTTTTGTGATTTACAATTCTCTGTTTTTTTAATCAAATTCTGCATTCTTCCCATCAAAAGCTGCTGACACTCTTAATCTTGGGAACCACTGCAAATGGTTGGATTCATTTTTACTTGATCCTTCATTTTTGCTTTGGTGTTTTTAGCAATATGAGGTATTTTGAAGTTTTTTTGGTGTTTTAAGGTAATTAATATTTTGGGTCGATTCTTTTGGTACTTAAATAAGCAACAAGTTTGGTATGAGTTTTCGTTATTCCTTTTCAACTAAAAATATTTGAGATTTTTTTCTGTGTGGCCTTATTCCCTTCTTGTCAAATTCATGTTATTTACTTTCCATAAGTGATGGTTTTTCTCTTGACTGGGAGGTTGAGTAATTAGAAGCTTCATAGAATTTCAAAGATTTTTTTAAGAATTTGTGTATCTATTTAGAGTTTGAAGGCTTTTGAGTATTGGAGTTAGGAGAGTCACAGTTTCTTGAGATTCGTTTGTTAGGCTGATGGTAATCCTCCAGCTGGTTAAAAATATTTTGGCCCTTCCAAATTTTGTTCTCTTCATGGGCTTACTAACGGTTAGGTGTTTTTCTGGTACCCTTTGGCAATGTTACTAAAATCGAACTAGTTAGTGAAATAGTCAATTAATTAATTTTTAGTTCAACCGATCTGACTGATTCAATTTGATTAGTTTAATAATAAATAAAATTTAAATAAATCAATAAAATAGCTTTAAATATTCATTATGCAATGTGTGACTAATAAATTTTGCTTGTAGATTTCATATTTAGCTCATAAGAGTATTTTAATTCATTTGAAGAAAAAAAAACTCAGTGGTGCTACCCACATTAGTATAATAAAAATTAAAATGCATGATAATTTCGTAAAAACTTTTAAATTATATTTTTGAAGTTTAAAAGAAAGTGAATTGAATTCATTGGATTATAGATATTTTATTAGAGGTAAAGTCATAAGAGTTAACTGCAGTACTCTTATTATCATAAAAAAAATAAAATATTTAAATTAAGAATCTTTATAAATTACTTGATAGCACATTAATTGAAGGTAAGTGCAAGATCTACGATAAAGAGAGAAGGAAATGAAATAATTATGTCGGTTTGGATGTCAAAATGACTTTGAAATTGAAATTTAAAATTGAAATTGGACTACAAAATTTTAATTCCTCTATTTGAATAACTCATTCAAAATTAGAATTATAATTTCACATCAATTCTATAAAAAAATTCAAAATATTTAATTTAATCTATTTCTAAATTCTTAATCCAATCCACAACAATTAGAATTCTAAACCACTG
>CATIWR010458895.1:0-10940 GCA_949677035.1 Omphalea diandra | reverse complement strand
TATATATATATATATATATATATATATATATTAATTCTTTGTGATTATTGACATCTTAAATGTTAATTGGGATTCTAGACTTAATATTTATGATGAGAATTAAGGCTTGAACGATGTCTAACACCTTAGTTTTATTGAGTTAGATATTGATGACTTAATAATCTTATTATTGTTCTCTATGTAAATGAATTTTAATTGCAAGGATAATTGGTGTAGTTTAAGTTTCTTGATATTATTTAAGTTCTTAAATGTTATATGGCATTATAGACCTAAGGTTTAAAGTCTTATTCAATTGTTGAATGATGTCTTACATCCTAGTTAGGGTAGAGTTAAGTACGAATGGCTTAATGAATAAATAAATGTGTTATGATGAGAAATGAGTATGTTGAGAAATTTAAAAGTATAATCGATTATTATGAGATGAGTTATGATTATGAAGTGAGTTAAGGATTATAATTATGGATATTATATGATTTAGCAACGATGTTAATGTTGATATCATGAATGAGATAAAAAGAAAATGGTGACGATGAGCTAAGTATGAATGATGATAGTTACATTATAACTTAAAGATAGAGATAGTTAGGTTTACATGCTTGATTGATGTTTAGGATTTAATTGTCCTAATAAAAGCTTTTGCCCTAATATACTATATGTTATGTTTATGTTATATGTTCTATGGATGAGCTTGAGTGACTCTCCATATTTTAGATGTTTTTGTAATGATGCAATAAATGTCTAGGCTAAGGCATATGTGTTGGTGAGATGATGAAGAGCAGGGATAAAGCTAAGAGCAAGTAAGGTTAAGCAAAGACATAGAGAAAGGGTAAAGCAAAAACAATGAAGAGTTATAGTTAACAATTAAAAGTGAGGATTTTAGTTGCTTTTTCTAATGTCCATTGCATACATGCATCATAATTATACGTATGTATGTCTATATAAATATACATACATACATACATACACACATACATAGATGTATACATACATACATACATAGATGTATACATACATACATATATGTATGTATGTATGCACACACACACACACACACACACACACACACACACACACACACACACACACACATATATATATATATATATAGGCACACACACACACATATATATGTTTGAAAAAATTTTAAAAATAGAAAATATTTTTATTTATAAGAAATTGTATTACAGAGAGGACACTTGAGAGTAAAGGAGCAAGTTTCAAATAGATTTTTTCTTCTTTTTCGAAAGCCTGCTTTGAAGCATAGATCTTAAACTATTTATAGGCCACGAATTTCAAATAGATTAAAATTCAGACGTTACACACATATAATTCTACGTACAGAAATATTCTTCAATAATTGAATATAACAAAAGTATTTGAATACAACTATCCTAAAGATAAAAAGTAGCCAACTCTTTTAATGGAGAATCTTGTTGAACGATTAAAGTACAATAATTAGAAGAACTATATACCATAATAGTTGTCTTCATTTTCTTGTGCAAAATCTTATTGAGATTCAACACTATCATTAACATCGACTTTTTTTGAAACTTCAGATAAAGCTTATAAGAGAAACTTTTTATATTCCTTATTCTCTGATGTATAAAGTCAAGTAAGTTGTAGCTTACTTTTGGGGGATAAAAACTCCATCTGTTCTACACTAGCATGAGGTGCGATAGTATTTTGAGAACTTAACCATTTCATAAAAGCATTCTTATCTGTTTGATTTACCTTATAACCATAAATATGGACCTTGTGTGCAAGATGCCATTCTAGTGGACAATTATCAGTTAACTTAAAATTCCAAGTCATAATCCAAGGAATACATAAGATAGTTGAAAATGACAATATTGGATCTTGAGTGTAATTGTTAATTTTTTCTTTAAAATAGTAAAAACCTTATTTGACAATTGGAGGTGCAATTACAAAAGTCCATCCAAAATAATACCACCAGTCTTGGAACCAAAAGGGAAAGCTAACATTGCCACCTTTGATAAAAGTAAAAGAACCATGAATGATTGATGAGTCATAACATAAAAGTGTTACACCAAGCTTGTTGATAATCAAGGCAGTTGTAAGATTGAAGGCAAAAAGGTTTTCAAAAATTTTTCTCAGTATGGATATTTTATTTCCAATCAGCTGGGGAGAGTACCTTAAGAATTTTGCACTTAAAATAAGAGATTTTTTGAAATCATTTTCATCCATAACAAGTTCAATTTCATCTAACTTTGAGTCAACCAAAATGAATTCATAAAATATTATGTTTTTCTTGGGATGAGCAAGAAAAAGTAAAATCCTTAAGCAAAAATATTTTGGGTGATTACTAGAAAAGAATTTCCTAAAAGTTCAGGTTCAACATAACATAGTTTCAACATTTCTTTCTTTTGAAAATAAGCATAAGTGTTTTTTGTCAATATTTGGGAAAATAATTTTAAGGAATCAGGTTTCCTAATATTGCTAGGAGAAAAAGAACTTGTTTTCGCTCAGTGCCCTTGAAGGGGGGAGTTGAATAAGGTAATGACAAGTATTAAAAATTAAAACTTAATGCAGAGAAGAAGAAGAATCAAGACACAAGATTTATAGAGATTCAACACAACTACCCTACGTCTTCTCCTTTAGTATCTCCACTAAAGCCTTTACTATCTTGATAACTTAAGGTGCTATTAATAACTTTTACAAAGGTAAGTTTTGGGGCACTACCAAGCCTTTATAAGTGATAGATTCTCAGGCTCTATCAACTTTTTACAAGTAGTTTCAAAAATACTACTTAACCTTAACCCAAAGTAGTTTCTAAGTGCTACCTTAAACCTTCCACAAGTTATAGTTTTTTGGGTTTTCCAACTTAAAATTTCCTCAAACTCAATACATAATTTTAAGAAAAAGGAAAAGTTTTTCACTCAAGCAATAAAGTCACTTTACGTATTCTCACAAGGTATACTTAATGAGGTTGAGAATGTGAAGAGAATTTCAGAAAAGCTTATTCTTTAAACTTTATTTTGAAGATAACTCTTGCAAGCTTGAGTAATAATCTTTTTTTTATTATAAGATCACTCTTTGTTCACTCTTTTGATTAAGAATAGCTTTTACAATAAAATACTTACTTCATGGAACAATTCTTTATTTATTTCTGTTAAGTGCAGGTCCTTTTATATCATGAACAAAGAACTAATCATTAGAAAAAAAAAGGTGTCCCTTCACATCACAGTTGTAGGCTTTCAACACCCATTGAGTATCCTCCACGCCTATTGCTAAGACATCAACCATCATGGGTTTCATTTAAATAGGTGGTTGTTAAGCAAAATAAACCTTCAAGGGTCATTGGCTCTATTGAAACACTCGTTAGGACTAGCTGCTAAAGAGAAGCTAACTCAAGGCTCCTCCTTTGACTTTTTCATTTATGTAATTCACTATTTCTTTAATGATCTTTAGATAAAAACAATGGTCATTACTTTTAAACTTCAATGCCAATTGGAGGAAGATCAATGTTCGTGTTGGTTCTCAAAAAGTAATGCTCTATTTTACAAGGTCTACATAAATCCTTCAATGGTTGTTGAAGAATTCTCAATATTTGTCTACAGACCTTTAACACCTATTGAGATATGAATGTCCCTCGTTGAGGGGTCCAATGCTTATGGCTCAAACTAGAGCATTTTTCAACACCTTTTGGTGAATTTTTAATACTCGTTGGATATGTTTAATGTCTATTGAGATATTGAGTGTGCCTCATTGGGGGGATCTAAAGCCTTTAACATAAATAGAGAACTTTTTCAACACCTACTGTGAAGGACCATTGCTTGTTTCGAATTATAGAGAGTTTTGCTCAATCGAAGGCACTTTATCTAACATCTATTGCAAAAATACAATGCTTGTTGTGAAGGAAAGATTAATGCCCCATTGCAAAACTGCAATGCCTATTGAGAGATTCTATATGGATAGTTATGTCAGAGCAATTGTCTAATGCCATTGGGAATATAACAATACTTGTTGACACTGTTGTCAAAATCGCGAGTTGACTCATATGATCTTATGAGTCAAATTCATGTGAACGATTTAACGCGTACATAAAATCGAATTTGTGGTAAAATTGGATGAAATCGAGTGTTGACTCATTAAAATCAGGTGAAATCAAGTTTTGACTCATTATTTGTTTTTTATTTTTCTAT
Organism: Omphalea diandra; assembly: GCA_949677035.1. Lineage (NCBI taxonomy): Eukaryota > Viridiplantae > Streptophyta > Magnoliopsida > Malpighiales > Euphorbiaceae > Omphalea > Omphalea diandra. Next base: position 6,777 of record CATIWR010458895.1, on the reverse strand, counting down.
CTAATTTTCTACCCTTGTTTTTATATTATTTCTCCTTTATTTTTCTCTGATTTTCTCCCTTTTTGTTGTTAGAATGCTTGATTTTCTCCCATTTTTTTGTTTCTTGTTGCTCGATTTTCTGTTATTGGGACTATACATTAATTGTTAATTGTCAATTGACTAATCTTATATGACTGAAATTGAAATAACTAGCTACCACTGTTAAGGAGTAAAGTTTTACAAAAAAAAATGTCTTTTGAGTTAGTGATAATATTTATCATTATTAGTGACAATATTTGTGAAAATACTAATAATGAGTCTTTTAGTAGCAATGAATTTGAAGATGATGGAGATGGAAATAGCAATGATGTTGATGTTGATGTTGATGAAGATGAAGGGGTTGATTTGAATAAGAATGTTGATAATTTTTTTAAATGTTATATTTTATTTCATGTATTATTTATTTGTATATTTTGTATTATTAACTTAAATGTGTAATATATTTGAACTGATTTCTTTTAGGTATTTTAATGTTATGATATGAGATATGAACTTGAATCTCTTTATGCACATGTTCTCTTATGATCTTCTTAATGTAATTATGTGTATTATATTTTAAAAATATCTTATTTATATTTTTATATATGTATAATTATATTTTAAATGATATTTTGTTATGTTGTAAAATCTTGCGATTTTACAATTCGATTTTATGATTTCGATTTTAAGGTCCTCTACCGATTTTAGGGTAAAAAAGTGAGTTTGACAACCTTGCCTATTGAGAAGTCTAGTAGGCTATGTTCAAGATGAAGTGTATCTCTAATGCCTATTGTGACATTTCAATGCCCATTGTGATGTCTATAATGCTGACTGTAGGTAAACAACACCTATTGTCTAGTTAAGCTGAGTTTGCCATGGTTTTCACTCTGTAATACTTTAAGTTTTCAAACATAATTCCTTTATAGTCTAGAAAGCTAATGTACATGCAAGTCCTAACACAAATAACTTAGACAAAGGTTAACTCCTAGACTTATTTGTAATCATCAAAATAAGACTTGAATCTGCAAGGTTCAATAGAACTAGGGTTAGAAGATGGCCTAGTTGGAGGAGGTGTAGTAATCAAAAGTGGATAATTTATGAGAAGGAGTAGCCATTTCATAGCCTTCAGATAAAGGAGCAAATCTATTTGAATTTAGCTTTCTCCTTGTAAAAATTCTCTTGTTAGAAAATCATGCAAGGAATTTGAAACACCATTAATATATTCTATATCAAAATCAAAATTACTTAAAATAACTTGTCATCTAACAAAAACTTATTTTGAAATAAATTTTTTGACATCTTTTTCTAAAACATGTTTGGTTGTAGAGTAGTCAATTCTTAAAAGAAATTTTTTTTATTTACAAAATCATCTTTAAACTTTGCAACACATAAAACAATTGACAATAATTCCTTTTTTTTTTTTTTATAGAAGAATACTTCCTCTGTGTATCATTTCAAGAGCTAGAATGGTATCTCACTAAAGATTCATTGGTTTGATTTGATAGTCAATGTTTAAGAATACACCAAACCCAACTTTTGAGACATCAATTTCAACAATTAGGAAGGCTTCTAAGTGAGGAATGGCTAGACAAAGAAGTTTCTTAATACTTTGTTTAATGTTTCTTACAATATTGGTGTGTTTTGGTGTCCATGCTAGAGCATTCTTCTTTAGATGATAAAATAAAGGTTTACAAAGCAAGCAAATGTCCTCATAGAAATCAGCAACATAATTAAGACATCCTAAAATCTTTGTAATTGATTTTTATTTTTAATTTCATCAAGAAACTTATCAGCAAAATCAATAGCTCTATTAATAGGTTTAATAGTACCTTGAAAAATAGTATGACCTAAAAATCTTACTTTGGTTTGAAAAAATTTCATCTTTGGTTCATGTACCACTAAACCATTAGTTTGGACCATATTGTAAAAATTTCCTAAAAAAGGAAAATGTTGATCTAAATTTTTTGAAAAATTAAAACATCATCAATGCAAGCAATTGAAAATTCTTCACATTTTTTTAAAATATCATTTATAATCCTTTGAAATTTTGAAGGATCATTCTACAGTTTGAATGACATAATATTTCATTCATAATGTCTAAAGGATACATTAAAATTAGGTTTGTATCTGTCTGATTCATGAATTTGAAACTGTAAGATCCTGACTTCATATCAAAATTTAAAATATATTAGCATCAGATAACTTTTTAATAAATCCCTTTTATTAAGTATTGGATACTTAATCCATTCAAGAACTTTATTAAGAGGCTTATAACAAATAACTATCCTAGGAACTCCTCGTTTCTTTTCAGCGGCATTATTAATATAGAAAGCAGAATAACTCCTCAAAGATAAAGATTTTTGAATTAATCCTTTTTCAAGAAGATCATTTATCTCATGTCATGAGGTTTTTGGCTAAAACAAACAAAGTTTGAAAACAAACTCTATTTTAGATAACTTATAATTAAGATTTAACTTTCTACCACTAACAGTATAAAGCCATTCGATAGATTTTTCATAATATATGGTAGGAATTAACCCTTCTTAAATACAATTCATATGAGTAGCTCAAGCTCTTTAAGACAATGAGCTTAAATTTCTTCATTCATATGAATAGCTCGAGCTCTAATGAGAATAAAATTTTCATCAACATCCTTAGTATAAGGTAAAGTAATAATATGCTCTTTTTTTTTTATTCTAAAAAAGTGTTAGGAATAGTAGCACAAACATTTTCTTGAAAATGTTTTTCAATTTCTTTAACTTTTATTTGAACATTAGGTTTTTGTAATTGATCATCAATCTTTAAATTTGAATTTCTTTTGTCAAAAATTTATTTGCTTTTTGTTAATGAAATTAACATCAGGGTAAATAAAAGCTTCTTATAAAAGATTAATTTCTTTATCAGAAATAGGAGAGAAACTTAAAATAAATTTCTTTTTCCAAAAATAGTTTTAGTGATAGCTTTTTCACTAACTCCAAATAAATAAATTAGAGTAGCAAAAGGATTTCCTAAAACTACTCCTGTCATGAGGTTTTTGGCTAAACCAAACAAAGTTCAAAAACAAACTCCATTACAACATGTCTTAGAATTAGATAACTTATAATTAATATTTAACTTTCCACTATTAGTAGTATAAAATAGTTATGTAGATTTTTCATAATATATGATAGGAATTAACCCTTCTTGAATACAATTCATATTAGCACCAAGTCAATCATAGCAGTAGTAGTTGAATGAAAATCATTGTTGACAACAAGGTTAACAATAATAATTCAATTTTGATCATTTATCTTAAAAATAATATTTAAAGCTTTTTGCTATAGCTAAATTATCTACCACTCTAGCAAGAGGAGGAGAAGTTAATTCAAACTTATTTGAGGACTAGTTTGAGAATTAGAAACTTGATTTTGAATAAATTGGAAAGTTGATATTTTTTTGCTTTATCAAATTGTTTCCAATTTTTAATTCTAAATTATCTTTCTTAATATTTATAAGTTCTTCTTGTAACTCAAAAATAGTTGGAGGAGAAGATATCTTTTTATCAAACCTTTTGAAAATATCATTTAAATTATAATTCTTAAAATTAGTAGAGGGTTTCTCACAAACTATTTCTTTTAATTTTAAAATATATTCTTTATGAACTTCAGGATTTTCAATTTTTTCAATAGCATAAAAAAGAAGTCTAGTAGCTTTAGAAATTACATTAATAGTTTTTAGATTACAAACACAAGAGCATTCACGATCACTATCTTTTTCAGGCTCAAAAGAAATTTATTCACTTGAAGACTGCATAACAAAAATTTCATTAAAATCATCACTTTCAGATTCAGAGGTACTTGATAATAAAAGACTTATCATTTGTTCTTTTAATTTGTTAGAGATATCAAGGACACTAATTCTATCGTTCATAAAACTTTGATTCTTAAAATGACCAACTCTTCCACACTTAAAACATAAAGGAACCATAGATTGCTTCTTAGAAGATTGTTTTTTCTGACTCCTTATCTTTGGACGAAGATGGTTTTAAGCTTTTGAAGACTTATAACATTGATCTTTAGAATAAGACCTTTTGCTTTTCTTAAAATTCTTTTTATTTGAAAATTTTTCATATTTTTAGCATAAGTAGGGGTTATTTTTCATAACCATATTGTGAACAAAAACTTCCTAACTTCTACTATCATACATTTCAGCTTTTAGCTTAGCATTAAATTTTAAATCAGCATAAATAGCGAGTCCTTTATTATTTATGTAATTGATGATTTCACCATAAGAAAAGACTATCATAATTGATAGTTCCATTACCATCTACCCCCTTATTCGTGAGCGTACTTTCTCAGCAAATAACTTAGGGGGGTTAAGTTTTGATCACTTAACATATATATTCTTGTTATTTTTGTTAAATTGTTTGTCATCATTAGAAAAGGAGAGAATGTTGAACCTAAGTCTTATTTTGATGATTACAAATAAGTCAAAGAGCTAACCTTTATCCAAGTTATTTATGTTAGAACTTGTAGGTACATCAACTTTTTAGACTGTGAAGGAATTATGTTTGAAAACTCAAAGTATTAGAGAGTGAAAATTAAGGCAAACTCAGCTTAACAGGACAACAAGAGTTATCTATCTCCAACAAGCATTGTATACCTCACAACAGGCATTGAAATGTCACAACAATCATTAGAGATACACTCCATCTTAAGCATAGCCTTATGGACTTCTTAACAAGCATTGCCATATTCCCAATAGGCATTGGACAATTACTCTGACATGGTTGTGCATATTGAACCTTGCAATGGACGTTGCATTTTCGCAACGACCATTGATCTTGCCCTCATAATAGGCATTGCATTTTCATAATAGGTGTTGGGTAAAATGCCTTACATTGAGGAAAACTCTCTAGAATTTGAAACGAGCATTGGTCCTTCACAATAGGTATTGAAAAATCTCTATAGATTATGCTAAAAGCTCTAGACCTTTTAATAAGGCACACTCGACATCTCAACAAGCATTTAACACATCCAACAAACATTAGAAATTCCCCAACAAACATTGAAAAATGCTCGAGTTTGAGTTATAAGCATTGGATCCCTAAATGAGGGACATTGATATCTCAACAAGCATTAAATTTGTTGTAACGATCATTGAGAATTCTTTAACAGTCGTTGAAGGACTTATGTAGACCTTGCAAAATAGAGCATCAAGTTCATACTTTATAGGAATTAACAACAGGCATTAATCTTTCTCTAACGAGCATTGAAGTTTAAAAGTAATGATTGTTATTTTTATCCAACTGTCATTAAAGAAATAGTGAATTAATCAAATGTAAAAGTCAAAGAAAGAGGCTTAAGTCAGCTTCTTTATAACAGCTAGTCCCAATGGTCGTTTTGATAGAACTAAGAACCGTTCAAGGTGTATTTTGCCTAACAACCACCCATTTGCATGAAATCCATGAAGGCTGATGCCTTAGCAATAGGCGTATAGGATACTCAATGGTCGTTAAAAGCCTACAACTATAATATGAAGTGACACCTTCTTTTCTAATAGCTAGTTCCCTATTCATGATATAAAAGGACCTGCTCTCAATAGAAACACATAGAGAAATTTTCCAGTAAATAAGTATTTTATTCTAAAAGCCATTCTTAATCAAAAGGGTGAATAAAGAGTGATCTAGCAATCAAGAGAAGTTCATTACTCAAGCTTACAAGATTTATCTTCAAAATATGGTTTGAAGAATAAGCTTTTAGAAATTCTCTTCACATTCTTAGCCTCATCAAGCATACTTTATGAGAAAACTTAAAGTGATTTTATTACTTGAGTGAAAAAGTTTTTCCTCCTTCTTAAATTGATGTATTTAGTTTGAGAAAATCTTAAGTTGGAAAACCCAGAAAACTATAACTTGTGGAAGGTGTAAGGTAATACCTGAAAACTATATTAGGTTAAGGTTAAGTAGTATTTGTGAAATTGCTTGTGAGTGGTTGATAGAGCCTAAAAATCTATCACTTATAAAGGCTTGGTAGTGCCCAAAAATTTACCTTTGTAAAAGTTATTGATAGCACCTTAAGTTATCAAGACAATGAAGGCTCTAGTGGAGATACTAGAGGAGAGGACATAGGGCAAATTGTGTCGAACCTCTATAAATCTTGTGTCTTAATTCTTCTTCTTTTCCACACTTAATTTTAATTTTTAATATTTTTCATTGCTCTATTCAACTCCTCCCCTTTCTAAAGCACCAAGGGACAACAATATGTACATACATACATACACAAACGTACATATATAAAATATAAAAATATATACATATACATATACAAATACATACATACATACATACGTATATGTGTGTGTGTGTTTATATATATATATATATATATAAGAGTTTTCAATAGTTATGTCTCCATAGATGGTTACTATTTTTACAATTCAATAATAAATGCTTATAGTTTTCAATGTAAGTATTAATTTGCAAGTTAAAATAATTATAACTATTAAATTTTTAATCTAAAGGCTAAAAGTGCAGTAATCATGAATGGGTAAAAATTACAGTAACCATTGAAATATCACACACACACACACACACACACAAATATATATATATATATATATATATATATATATATATATATATATAATGTAAGTATTAATTGCAAGTTAAAATAATTAGAACTATTAGATTTTTAATCTAAAGGTTGAAAGTCAGTAACCATGAATGGGTAAAAATTATAATAACCATTGAAATATCACACACAAATATATATATATATA
>CATIWR010458877.1:0-20008 GCA_949677035.1 Omphalea diandra | reverse complement strand
AATGCTTTTCATTAAGTGATGTTTTGCAGATTTGAAGTTGGATTTTATCATTGGAAGTTAGATGGAGTTCAAATCTCCAACCTTATAAAGTTCACTCTAATTTGTGGTGAGTGTATTGTAAATAGCGACTGTGAATAAGTCGCAAGGAAGGATGAAGCTAGGTCAGAGGAATTCATGGACAACTTCGCTGCTGCGACCACCTAAAGTTGGCAAAGCATTAGTCACTAAAGAATTCGTGGTGTGTGTCATGCCTTAGTCGTGACCCGACATTCATAATGACAATGAGGGAACCAAAGCAACAACTACAGCTTGCCAAATGTTCTAAGTGTCCGTTAAAGATAAAAAATCAGGAATACAAAAGTTTGTTTGCTACCGTAACTCAAGCAGTTGAAGTTTTCTCTTCAAATAGAGGAATTCACAATTTCAGTCGCGCCTAAGGCATTGGTATCTCGCGACCGCGACTTTCGAGAGTGGTTAGAACACAATAATTATATTTTCCTCGATGACCAATGAAAAATTGGCATGTGGAGTAGCTGTTAGACATAAATGATGTTTTCCACCATAATTTTTAGCTCCTCTATGAAAATTGGAAATGCACAACAATGAAAAGGTAGTAGTGACTACGACTTCAGTCTGATAAGCATTTAATATTGAATCTGCCTAGCACATCTTTGAGATTTATTAATAATTTTAGTCTAACATCTATTTAGTGGATATGAGTTATAAATACTATACCAAACAGATGTAAATGCAAGAGAATACATTAATTTGTAACCACACTCTTGCTAATTTGCTACTCATTCCTTCAATTCTTATTTATGCTTTATTAATTGTTTGGTATGAGTAATAAACACAATTGTAAAAGGTTTAGTGTGAGCCTTGAAAACATTTATGAAAGGTTTTAGTATGAGCCTTGAAAACACTTGTGAGAGGTTTTAGTTTAAGCCTTGAAAATACTTACGAGAGGTTTTAGTATGAGCCTTGGAAACACTTGTAAGAGGTTTTTATATGAGCCTAGAAAACACAAGTTGTAAAAGTTTGGTACGTGCTTGGAAACACCTATTGAGTTGAGTGAAACACCCATTTGTATAGAATTGGGGAGTGGATGTAGGGTTAGTTAACGTCCGAACCACTATAAATACTTATGTCAATTTTCTTAATCTCCTACTCATCTTCTTAAACACATTAATCCTCCTTTTAATTTTTAAATTAAGCACCAATTTAACTCCCCGTCTTGGTGTCCAAGGCCAACAAGTGGTATCAGAGCCAAGTCTAATAAACAAACCTTAATTAGGTGAGCAAAAATCATAACACAAGAAGGAATCCACTCACACCTCAAGCCTTACTTTGATGGAGCTGACTATACTCATTGGAAGTATAGAATGGAGTTCTGTCTTAATATGGATGTGGTGGATCTTTGGGTTGTTATGGTTAAATAATGGAAGCCACCCACCAAAGTGGTGGATGGGAGTGAATAACTCATTCCTAAAGAAGAGTAGGTTAAAGCACATAAAAGATCAAATGGCAAGAACAAGAGAGTCATGACAATTCTTTTAAGCTCTCTTTCAAGAAAATAGATTGGAAGAGTACAACATTACCAAACAGTCCATAGGATATGGAAAGCTTTGGAGAACTATCACAAAGGCACCACCTTGGTGAAATCTAGCTGACTAGAGTTGTATGTGAAGGAGTGCAAATTGTTCATGATGAAGGATGATGAGAGCATCACATCATGACCAATAGATTCCTAGCAATCTCACTAACATGAAAAAGATTAGCAGGATTCTCACAAATCATGAGGTAAACTCCAAAATTTTAAAGTCTTTGCCTCTTGAAAAGTTTGGTGTTAGAGTGTGCAGTATCAAAGAATCCAACTCAGAAATAGAGAAAGTGCCAACGAATGTCTTGATAGGCAAACTCTTAACTCATGAGTTAGCCTTATAGAAATATGAAGAGATGAAGGAAATGAGGGGTCAAAGAGAAAAATCTAAAAAACATGAAAAGAAAACTTTGGCACTCAATTCCACTTTTAAGGAGAAGAAAGTGGAGGTTAGTTCAAGTGAAGAACAAAGTAATAAGGAGGAAGAAGAACTGGCAATGCTCTCTAGAAAAGACCAAGCAGCTCATTAGAAAAAGAATGGAAAGAAGAAACTTCAAGGGAGCTACTCCTAATCCTAAAGAGAGATCAACCATAGTCACTTATTATAAGTGTGACAAGTAAGGCCACATCTAATATGATTGTCCCAAACTAAAGAAGAAGAAGAAAAAGGACAAAGAGAAGAGAAAAAGCTTTAAAGCTACTTAGAATGATAGTTCAAGTGAGAATGAAAAAGGATGAAGAGATTGCCAATATATACTTCATAGAATAATAAGACTCTCCTAATGAGGTAAGCATTTCATCTCATTCTCATTCAAACTATGATAACTTAGATGATGTAGATGAAGAGCTTCTAGAAGCTCTCACTATGAGATGTGACAAGTATAAGTCATAAATGAAATCTTACAAGCGAAAATTCTTAAAATTAGAGGATGATTACAAATCACTTAATGATCTTGTAAGTGAATTGAGGACTTCAAATGAAGAATTCAAAAAATCAATGGAAAATCATTCCAAATTAACTTCATTAAGAAAAAAGAATGATACTTTAAAAGGAAAAGTCATTAAGCTTAAAAGCTCTATCTATAAATTTCATACAGTTAAGGAAGCTTTGGATACACTCAGTATCACAAAGGCCTTCTTTAATTAGGCATGGTCTAGGATTTAATGAAGCCCCAACCTCCATATCTTCACTCACTACATTCATTAGAGCAACAACAACTTTAAGTATTAAAGTCATAAGGAAGAAAGGTGCTCTTAACACTAAGCCACCTCTGCCCAAGGGTAAAGGAAATACCATTTAAGGCTTAAGAGCCAAGGCTTAAAGAGAAAATTATGCTTACATTTAATAAGAAACATGCTCACGCACACAAACACAAACACAAACACAAACAATTCTCTACTACTCCTAATCACTCATGCACTTGCATGCACTTACATAACCAATGTATGAGGAGGCCTTCTACTTATACTAGGTTTGAGCATAGGAGAAAGACTCACAAGTCTAAGCTCTAATGTCACTATTGTATGAAATATGGGCACATTAATATTCATTGTTATATTAGGAAGGCTCACCTCAAATTAGAGGAACTTTTAATTCCTAACATTTTAGAACCTAAGTATGCTTAGGTACCTAAGAAAAAGTGATTTACTTGTATTGTGTAGGGATTTGTGGCAGCCACTAATAAATCAAACAATTAGCATGTGGATAGTGGATGCTCTAAGCATATGATGGGCAATAGAAAGCTATTCATAGCATTGAAATAAAAAGAAGGTGGAAATGCCACATTTGGTAACAATGCCAAGGGTAAGGTAATTGGCATTGGAACTATTAGTAAGAATGGTTGTTCTTTGATTGATAATATTTATTAGTTGATGGCTTACAACATAATTTGTTGAGTGTAAGTCAATTATGTGACAAAGGTAATAAAGTCACCTCTGATCCTAGAGAATGCTGAGTCACCACATTAGTGGATGATGAGATTGTTTTTAACTGTGAAAGGAAAGACAATACCTACTCAATTGACTTAGACAATTTGGCTAACCAATCTTTCAAGTGTCTTATGTCTTTTAGTGATAAGGCTTGGTTATGTCATAGAAGGCTTGAACATGCAATCATGGATCTTCTACAAAGACTATCAAAAGGAGAGCTAATGGAAGGCCTTCCTAAGCTAAGTTTCACTAAAGACAAGAGATATGGTCCTTGCCAAATGGGGAAGCAACATCAAGCCTCCTACAAAGCTAAAAATGTTGTAAGTTCATCTAAAACCCTTCGACTAATTCATATGGATTTAATAGGACCTACTAGAAATGCTAGCTTAGGTGGAAAACATTATGCATTAGTCCTAGTTGATGATTATTCTAGGCTTACTTGGGTGTCCTTTCTAGCTCATAAGAATGATACTTTTGATGCTTTCAAAAGCTTTGCAAAAAGAATTCAAAATGAAAAGGATTACTTCATTTCTTCTATAAAAAGTGACCATAGAAAAGAATTTCAAAATGAGTCTTTTGAAACTTATTGTTTGGAGAATGGAATTTTTCACAAATTTTCAACTCCTAAATGACCACAACAAAATGGTGTTGTAGAGAGGAAAAATAGAACACTAGTAAAAATGGCTAGAACCATGCTCAATGAGTATTCTTTATCGAACTTCTTTAGGGCCAAAGCCATTAATACTCCGTGTTATATTGCAAATAGAGTTTTTAAAAGACCCATTCTCAATAAAATATATTATGAGCTATGGAATGATAGAAAACCCAAGATATCATACCTAAGAGTATTTGGTTGCAAGTGTTATATATTGAATACCAAGGATAATCTTGTGAAATTTGATTCTAAGACCAATGCAGGTATATTTTTATGTTATTTCACCCCTAGCAAGGCTTATAGAGTTTTTAATAAGAATTCTAATGTAGTTGAAAAGTCTATGAATGTTGTTTTTGATGAATCTAATAAACTTGATATTGGGAAAGGTATTTTTGTTGATGATTTTGTAAGTGACTTTGAAAAATTGGAGTTGGAAGACACTACAAGAAAAGAGGATAAAGATAAGGAAGAAGATGAATCATCAAGAGTATATGAGGATCCACAACATCAATAAGAAGTTGAGCCAAGTCAAGATCTACCCAAGAATTAGAGATTGTCCAAGAATCACTCCAAAGATTTGATTATTAATGATACCTCTAAAGGTGTAAGTACTAGATCTTAATTTAATCTTTTAGATAATAATCTTGCTTTTGTTTCTCAATTAGAGCTAAAATCCATTGATGAGGCACTTGATGATGAAAGTTGGTGATTGCCATGTAAGGGGAACTCAACCAATTTGAGAGAAATAAGATATGGGAACTTGTCTCTAGGCCTAAAGAACACCCAATTATAGGTTACAAATGGGTGTTAGGAACAAGTTAGATGAGCAAGGTTTCATCACTATAAATAATGCTAGATTGGTTGCCAAGGGTTTCAACCAAAAGGAAGGCATAGATTATTATGAAACATTTGCTTTTGTAGTAAGATTAGAGGGCATCAGGATTTTTTTAGCCTTTACATGCCATATGAATTTTAAACTCTTTCAAATGGATGTAAAAAGTGCATTTTTAAATGGAGTAATTGAGGAGAAATTTTATGTTGAACAACCTCCTGGTTTTGAGTCTCATAATTTTCCTAATCATGTTTTAAAATTGAATAGAGCCTTGTATGGATTGAAATAAGCTCCAAGAGCTTTGTATGAAAGGCTTAGTTCATTTCTTTTGAAATATGATTTTGAAAAAGGAAAAGTGGACACTACATTGTTTGTTAAAAGGCATAAGCATGATACACTCATTATACAAATTTATGTTGATGATATCATTTTTTGTGCTACTAATCAATGTCTTTGTGAGGATTTTGCTAAGTGTATGACTAGGGAATTCGAAATATGCATGATGAGAGAGCTCAAGTTCTTTCTTGGTCTACAAACCAAACAAACCAAAGAAGGGATCTTCATTAACCAAACCAAATACACAAAGGAGATACTCAAGAAGTTTGGCATGGATAGTTGTAAAGTAGCAAAAACCCCTATGAGTGGTACCATCGAGTTGGACAATGATGAATCAAGAAAGATGATAGATGAAAAGAGATATCGAGGTATAATCGGATCTCTACTTTATCTAATGCTTCTAAGTCTGATATTATGTTTAGTGTATGCATATGTGTTAATTTCCAATCCTCTCCTAAAGAATCACATTTAAATGTTGTCAAAAGAATTTTCAAATATTTGCATGGCATATTAAACTTAGGTTTATGGTATCCTAGGGACTCATCTTTTAGTCTTATAGGTTATTCGGATGCAGATTATATAGGTAGTCTTTTAGATAGAAAGAGCACTTCTGGAACTTGTTAATTTATATAAGAATATCTAGTATCTTGGTTTAGCAGAAAGTAAGTTTTGATTGCCCTATCCATCACGGAAGCTGAGTATATAGCTAGGGTTATTTTTGCACCCAAATCATTTGGATGAAACAACAATTAAAGGATTTTGGCAAAGTGGTTGATCATATTCCCATTAAATGTGATAACACTAGTGCTATCAATCTCTCTAAGAATCCCATCCAACACTCTAGGAGTAAACACATAGACATTAAACACCATTTTCTTATAGATCATGTGCAAAAGGGTGATGCTGTGTTAGAATTTATTGACACAAATCAACAACTTACAAATATTTTCACTAAACCTCTTAATGAAGAAAGATTGAACTTCATTAAGAGAGAATTGGGAATGCTTGATGGAAGCTCCCTAAAGTGAGAATTTGATCTTATGTGTTGATTGTTTTTTATACTTGATCTTTTAAGATGCCTTAATATTAACAGCAATTATGCTTTTTTGTGACATATTGCAATAAATTAAGCATTAACAAGTGGATCACAACTTTGAATTTTTTTCCAAACCTTAATTCTTCTTCTTATCCTTGATGCCTCGTAACTCGTGATCACTATCCATTGTTCACCGTCGTAAATTAATGATCCATGACAACTGGCTGACAATTGTCAAATTTGCGGTTGCGATGATCACTACTCTCCACCACGAATTTGGTAAACATTTAATTTTTTTTTACCATTGGAAGTGCATATTCTTGAGGAACTTTTGTCCGTTAGGTCACGATTCATGAATTTGTAGACACGAATTTTAGTAATTGCCAAACAATTAAGTGATTTGACTACCAACCATTTCCAACTCTTCTTTACTCTAATTCTAACTATTTCTAACTATTTTAACACCTTTCTAATGGTTATATAAACCCCCTAAACACTGATTTTTATCACTTCATTCTACTCCAAATCAATTATCTCTTTCTAAACTCTCTAAATTCTTCAAATTCTCTCCACTTTTTCAAAGGCTCCCAAGAAGATTTTCAGAGCAGAAAAGGCAAGGCCATTGCTCAACCCTCTACTCCTCCAACACTTCATCTGATGAAGGGCATCACAAAGGAAGAGAAGGAACGTTTTAAAGCCAACTCTTCTAAAATCATCCTCATAAAAAAATGCCTTCTACATTTCTATTGGAGACTTTTGGAATCAACACCGAGATATAAGCATTCCTCTCTAACTTAGGCTGGAATAAGTTCATCTTTTGGGATGAACCCGATTATGAAGAAGTCGTTAGGGAATTCACGTGTACAGTGACCCTTAATCACAAAGCAGAATCACGAGCTAGGCAATATGGGTTAGTATTTCATGCTTTCAGGGATCCTTATTTCATTACTTTTGAGCAATTATCCAGCCTCTTCAATGTTCAAGTCATAGAAAATATCTAGTTCATTATCATTGTTACTTGACGTAATCTATTCTGAGTTTTGGTCTGAAATTTTAATTGAGACCAAACACGACTCGAAAACCTTATTAGCCAAATACATAAAAACCTTACCTCTTTGGATTCTCCATCGCATCATCACCTTTTCCATTAATGTTAGAGCTAATGGGAATGAGAAAGTATTGCAAAAAGACTTGGCCTTCCTACTCTAGCTTGTCAAGAACAAACCCAGTCAAACAGGTCGATATCTTATGGATCAATTGATCCATATGAACACCAAGCCAAAAAGCCAATTTCTTCTTCCATCTCATATAACAACCATTTATCGCTTCGTAGGGGCACTTGATGAGGAAAATGAAAAGTTCCTCACTAAGAAACTCCTTCCATCCCAGAATTTTCTTAACCTCACCTATTTAATAAATGCTAAAGTTATACACCTAGACACATATGTTTATACCCTGGGTGCTTTTGGGGATAAGAAAATGGAAACTTCCCAAGCCTCTAAAAGGAAGAGGCTCATCATTGAACAAGGAACCCTACCAATCCCCCCTCCTTAACCAAAACCCAAATCAAAACTATCTCTTGCCACCATCGACTGCAAATTGGACAAGATCATAAGAATGATGAAGAAGCAATTCCTTTTTCTCTCACATCTTCATAGTGACATGGTGGATTTGCAAGAAAAATTAGGTGTTCCTCCTTACCATCCTCTGGATTTTATTGAATTTAAAGATACCTAAGAAGAAGAAGACAATGAAGAAGTTGAGGAATGAGATGAAGTAGAAGGCGGAGACAATGAAGAATAAGAAGGAATTTCTAGAGATGATGATGATTCTCTTACTTTCTAGTATAGGATCTCCCTATATTTTTCTTTCTCTTTTTCTTTTTCAATAAAAAAAATTGTTATCCCGCAACTTGTTATGAAAATATATAACAAGTGTTGTGTTCCTTGACATTTTCTATCTTATTGTGATTGCTTTATTTCTCTTTGTTATGCATTTGTTCCCTATGAATACTTGTCTATTTATTTTTATGCAATTGCTCTTTTCCTTTTACCCTCTTTTTGATCTTGCCAAAGGGGGAGAGATAGAATCAAGAAAAAATCAATGGAGGAGAGAAAATAATAGCATAAGTTGAGAGGGAGCATTATACTTATCTACTTAGAATCTTTTTTTTTTTAGAATTCTTACCTTGATTGTTTGGAAGTCATACTTAGAAATTTTCGCTAAAGATTCCAAGTCCATATTGAATAATTTACCATTTCAACTTCACAACTTTAAAACTCATGCATTTATTTTTTCCCTTAAGATCAACCTAAGTTGTCAAAATAAAAAAAGGAGTGATTGTTGGACTAGGTTGATTTAACCTAAGTCATGAACCTCTTTTGATATTGACAATAAAGATTAATTAATTCTAATGCTTTCATTAAGTTATGTTTTGCATATTATAAATTAGATTCTATCATTGAAAGTTGGATGGAGTTCAAATGTCTAACCTTGTAAAGTTGACTCTAATTTGAGGTGAGTGTATCATAAATAGCAACCACGAATAAGTCACAACGAAGGATGAAGCTAGGCCAAAGGAATTCGTGGACAACTTTGCTGTAGCGACACACTCAAAGTTGGCAAGGCCTTAGTCATAAAAGAATTCATAGTGTGTATCACGCCTTAATTGCAACTGCGACTTTCATAGTGACAAATGAGGGAACCAAAGCCACAACCACAACTTGCCAAGTGTCTTAGGTATCCGTTGAAGATCAAAAATTGCGAGTGCAAAAGTTTATTCGCAACCACAACACAAGTAGTTGAAGTTTTCTCTTCAAACAGAGGAATTCATAGTCTCAGTCGTACCCAAGGCATTGATATCCCGCAACCGCGACTTTTGAGAGTGGTCAAAACACAACGACTATATTTTCCTGGATGACCAATGAAAAGTTAACACGTAGACTAGCCGTTAGACACAAATGATGTTTTTGGCCATAATTTTTGGCTCTTCTATGGAAATTGGAAATTCGCGACCATGAAAAGGTAGTAGCGACTGCGACTTAAGTTTGACAAGCATTTAATACTAAATCTGGCTAGTACATGTTTGAGATTTGTTGATAGTTTTAGTCTAACATCTTTTTGGTGGATAAGAGCCATAAATACTCCACCAAACAGATGTAAATGCAAGAGAATTCATTAATTTGTAACCACACCCTTGCTAATTAACTACTAATTCTTTCAATTCTTATTTATGCTTTATTGATTATTTGGTGTGAGCAATAAATATCATTGTAAGAGGTTTTAGTGTGAGCCTTGAAAACACTTGTGAGTGGTTTTAGTATAAGCCTTGAAAACATTTATGAGAGGTTTTATTATGAGCCTTGAAAACACTTGTAATAGGTTTTTTTATGTAAGCATAGAAAACACAAGTTGTAAAAGTTTGGTGTGAGCTTGGAAAAACACATTGGGTTGAGTGAAACACCCAATTGTAGAGAATTGGTCAGGTTAGTTAACACCCGAACCACTATAAAAACTTGTGCCAATTTCCTTATTCTCATACTCATCTTCTTAAACACATTAATCCTCCTTTTAATTTTTAAAATGAGCACCAATTCAACCCCCCTTCTTGGTGTCCAAGGCCAACATTCTTGAATTATTTATTCTTATGAGATATTGATAATTATTGATGAAAGTATGTCGTGATATGATTTGTCAAGGTTGATATGTATTATTAGTCCTTATATTGCAAGATTTTTGTTAGATTTATAAATGATTTGTTAAAGGTCTATTTCTTGATGTTGATTAAGCAAGTAGTAATATATGAGAGTCTGTGTCAAAATAACATGTGATAGCCTATGTGGTAATGATCTATAGCCTATCTAGCAACAATATATGATAGCCTTTATGGTAGTAATATTTGATCGCATGTATGGCAATGATCTATGAAATGTGTGGCGACAACGTTTGATAGCCCACGTGCTAATGATAATTATAGCTTGTGTGCAACCAAATATGATAGCCTACATGGAAATAACATTTAATAGTCTGTGTGGCAATAACATTTGATAGACTATGCAACAATGATATATATAACATATGTAGTAATAAAATTTGATAACCTATGTGGCAATGATATCCTACAACCTGTATGGCAATAAAATATAATAGCTTTTGTGGCAATAATATTTAATAGCCTATATGGCATTAAAGATTAAAAACTCTTTATTTCGTGCATGGATAAGCTGGTGGGTTATTATATTTAACTATTTGTTATGTTATTTGTGATTAATGTATCATTCAGTGCTTGCTTACTAAGTATGCAAGCTCACTACTTTGCATTTAATTTTCTTTCAAGAAAAGTATACTAGAGATTGCATCTAATATGCATTTTAAAGTTGTTGTCTAGTAGTTTAATAAAGGTTAGGATAGTATGCAGTCTTTAGTATTTTGGTTTGTTTAGCCACATATGTTTTGTTATAAGTAGTTACTATGTTCTGATATAAGATATATAGCGTTTAAAATAATGGAGGAAATATCCTTTAATGACAGTGGGACGACATGTAACAATTTTAATGATGTTATGTCATTTTGTACATCATGCATTATGGATTAATAACTAAATCTACCTAATAAAATGAGTAAAGTTAAATAAAAAAATTTAAAGGGGATGTCACATCATAACTATAATTAATTTTTTCCAATCATAAACTGCTTATCCCATTGCATTAGGGGGTCATAACTCTAGACGTATTATAACATGCCTAATTTTGTCATTTAGAGATCCTAAGTCCTGATCATAACTCTTCTCTATAGTAGCGAGCTTCAAACTTGTTCAACGACTAGTTTTCATGTGACATGTTTCAAATGGGTCATCGATTAGTCCTTACAACTATTTTCTTAGAGTATGAAACTCATAACCATGAATCCTATTTCTTAATCATGAATCTAATTTTTTTATTACAGGCCATAGACATGATATAAGATGTGTTCTAGCATGCCAATTTTGGTTCCTTAGAAAAACTAGCTCGCAGTCATGGCTAGCTTATCTTTGTTACAATTTATAAGACATTTTATGCACTTAGAGATTTTGCTAAATTTTTTATACTCTAATTTATTCTAACCTTTTTTTTCCCATAAAATCAACACTTCATAAACATATTAGTTACCTTTAATCTAACATATCAAGATAAAAAATAGCATTTGATTAAGTTTGACCAATTTGCATCAATAATCTTCTCCTTTTTTATTTTATAACTTAGATTGATTTTGCAAAGAAAAATAAGTTTTAATAAGTTTAAAAGCATATCACATTATTTTGAACACAAAAATTTTAACCAAAAGTGAACCTACCCTCAATTATAGGCCCCCAATGTGTTAAATTTATATTTTCTTTGCACATATATCACTCCCCATTTATCAAGATAGAAAAGAAATAGAGGGTTGAATTATAAGGGTTATGCAAAGGGAAGCAATTAAGGGAAATTTAAACATTCAAACATTTATTCAAAAGGAATAAGAAGAAATAAATATTAAACTAAAACAAAAAGTAAGATTCCATTAAAAGGGAATTACATATGTGATCATTATAATGATTATCCCAATAACATAAAAAGAAAATAAATAAAGGAAATAAATAAAAGATAAATCTAAGAAGCATCCTCTTCAACCAATTTCCATTCCTTCTGATATTAATGGAGATCTTTAATTGCTTTTGGATTTCAGCTATGTCCCATGCAAGTAATGTAAAAGATCAAACTTTTTTATCAACTTATCTACTTTTCAATCAAAAGACTCCAAGGTGATTTGGGATGGAGGTGGAGGAGCTTGAGTTAAAGGCACCTCCTGTGGTGGTGCTTCCTCACTACAACCTTATTAGATAATTAACCTAGACATATTTTTGGTGTTAAGTTCTTCTTAAACCTTGAACCCATGTGCTCGAAGGAGCTATTCATATGTGTTTGGCTTAATAGTCTCAACAACAATCATGTAGTTATGATTAATTAGATTAGGATAAGAACTTTTAAAAATGGCTAGGTTTGTGGGGGTTAAGGCACCAACATGTTTAGCAATTAGGGTTATACATTGGGAGAAGAATATTTAGCCAAATTTGGATTTGGCCAAATGAGCAAATTATTCCTTCAATAATTAAGAGGTTTGGATAGGAGTACACTTAAGGAGCCTAAATTGAAAGAATGCCTTTTTGACCTACTATAAACATCAAATTTTGGACTTCAGTATGCAAGCCCAATGATGAAAACTATTTGAATTACTCCTCTAGATGTAAAGGGAATTCTAAAGGAAAAGAAATAATGGCCTTGAGAAGCCTTGGATGAAACATTTAACCAAGCCTAAGCCCAAACCTATCAGCCACAATTTAGATGGTTGTATGACCATCTGCTTTGTTTTATAACTAAGTAATAAACCCAAAGTAGTAGAACATTCTAGAATCCCCTTTCCTTCAAAGCTAAATCGTTGTATAACTCTTTGATCTATAGATTCAATGTTTAATTAAATCTAGTAAAGTGGCTCTAAATCAATTAATAAGCACAAATTTCCAACTGTTAAATTGCGTTCAAAATATTCCTTAAACCATAATGTAATTAACCACAAAAGGATGGTGATCAAAATAATATAGTGCACGAAAATATCTATTGATATCATCCCATAGAGATAAGGGCAATAAGTATTGGAATATGATAATCTTATTTTTATCTAAAAACTTAAGAGTAAAGATAATAAGTAAACTTTTAATGTAATGTAAATGAAATAAACTAGCAATTGAATGGCTAAAAGGATAAAAGAATTAAGAAATAAAAACCTTATGGATGAATCACCTAGGACACTTGACTTTACCTATGGAAAATCATGATTTAATTAATCATGCAATGATATATTGGTTTAAGACATGCAACTATCAATTGACTCTCTAGCTAGTAAGTCTCTCTCTCGAGATGTCACTTAATATGTAACCATCCCTCTATATCCATCTCTTGATGTGAACTAGGAATGCATTACTTCATCAACTTAAGCAATCCTTTACATGATAGCAATAGGTTAAGCGGATATATTTGCTTATCAATTAACCTAAGGGAAACAATTTTAGGTAAATTTCAATTTATGATCTCTCGGTCTATAAATAAAACACAAATCATGTAATTGGTGATCAAGCAATCATAAGCATCAGGCTAAAAAATTATTCACTTGCAAAAGAACAAATTCCAAACATATTAATTGAAATAAAAAATCAATCTTTATCCATTGTCCTAGATCAAAAGATCTAGCCTAACATACTAATAAAACAAGCCAAATCCAAAAGTAAAAATACCATCTTGACAATGCAAATAAGAATAAACAGAAGGAAAAGTGAAATTTCCTAAATCGTCTTGATAGATTTTATCTTGATCCCCTTTCATTGATCTCACGAAGCTTTAACTCTTGTACTTGATCTCGCTTTAAAATATGCTTCTTTTGTTTTCTGCTCTCAAAAACTTCTCTTTTTGCCTATATTAACCTCTCTTCTTGAAAATCCTAAGTGCAGGCTTTAAATACTCTTTAAAAACACTAAAACATAGGCTAAATTAGTATTTGGATCACCTAGGTTACAACCTATGACTAAAGTCACAACTTGTGACAATTATTAGATTACGCAAAGTCACGACATACAACTTTGGTTACAATAACGACATAATCTACCATTTCTTCACTCATTTAAATTTCCTGCTTAGTCCTTAAAGTTGTTATGTGTCGGTCTTTATGCACCAAGAAGGGGAGTTGAATTTGTGGGAAATTTGAATTTTGGAGGGAAAGGTTAGTTAAGCAAAAAATAAAAGTACAAGAAGAATAGAACACACCAAATTTTATAATTGTCCGGGTATTAATCAACATTACATCCACTCCTCAATTCTTCCAATTAAGTGTTTCACTAATGCCCAATGGCGATTTAAAGTTCACACCTAACTTTATAAATTGTGTTTTTTACAAAGTCTCACACATAACCTCACTAGTATTTCATAAGGCCAACACTTATTGTAAATAAGAATTTTATAATCAAAGGCTAACTCTTAAACCTAAACCCAATGGTATTTAATGCTCACTTTAAACAAAAACTCAAATATAAGAAATTGAAGGCTTAAAGGTTAAGAAATTAATTTGTAAGAGTTTGGCTACAATGAATGCTATTCTTTTGTATTGAAGTCCATTTGGTTGTGCATTTATTAGCCACAACCACCAAAGAGACATTATAAACAAAACTATATCTAAATCTCCAAATTATGCTAGGCATATCCTATATTTAATGCTTGTTAGATGAAATTTATTATCAAGGTTGTGTAATCACGATCATGAGATTCACATAAACTGAATTTTACTTAATTCATAATGGAGAACCCCATTTGTATCAATATCTAGTCCACGTAGCATAAAACTGTTAGTTCTTTAGGAAAAATAGACATTTCATCCCTTGAGTAATACCAAAAGTTGTGGTGTCTATTTTTCCTTTCTTGACATAATGCTTACCGCAAAATCATTTGACTAAATGGAGGTGTTGTTTCTCTAAAATTGCAGTCATGACCATTATTTTGTTACCGTTAATTTTAATGTTCTAATGGTTTTTTGGGACATTTGGCATAATTTTGTGGAATATTTGATTCCATCCAAGTGAATAAAAAAGTCGCGGTCACAACACTAGACATGACACACATCGCAAAATCATCTATCCAAAATTTATCTAACTTTTATACAAGATAGTGTTCACGACCTTGTAATTCATGATCGCAAATTAGAACGAAAATTTTAATTTTAAGACTAAGGTTTTCATTCAAATTCTAATGTGATCCTAGCTAAATATCTGTAAGATTAACACTTGAAATTAACATTAGAACCTTTCAATCTATATTGTCAAGATTAAAAGAGAGTTTTGACTTAGTTTTGATCAACTGAGTCCAACAATCCCCTTTTTTTTATTTTGACAACTTAGATTGAATTTATGAAGGATAAAAAATGAATAAGTGTATTCTAGAATGTGTGAAGCTGAAATGATTAATAAATTGAAATGGTTGAAATGTTCCCCCTTAACTAACTCTCCTCCTTTGTGAAGATCAAAAAGAGAGAAAGGTTAAGAGCATTGACAAAAAGTGCAAGGATAGGGATAATTATAATAATGTGATGGTGATCTATAGATATTAGAGTAGCAAAATTAGAATTTTGACCAAAGAAGGAACATCATTCATTAAACCAAATTTTTATCATATAAAGAATATATTTCAAATTTTTTTTAAAAGAATATAGAAACATAACACAAGTCAAACATAAAAATATGTTTGATCACACATTAGGCTAAAATTAAAACAAGAAAGTTAAAAACAAAAAATGATCAGGAAATAAAGCTAAAAGAAAACTAAAAGGTATGAGAGATATCATCATTGTTATAGTCATCACTATCTTCAATGAATTTTTCATCTCCTCTTCTTTGGGCTTCTTCTCTTTCCTCCTATTGGTCACCTTTTTTCTTTTTAATTGTCTTCTCATTCTTCAAAATCAGGAAGATGACATGGAGTAGCACCAACCATTTTTTGAAGTTCAACCAAGTCACTATAAAGGTGAGAGAGAAGAAGGAACCTTCTTTTGATCATTCTTGTCACTTTATCAAGTTTCTTATTGATGAAAGAGAGAGAGATGGAAGAAGACTTGGATTTTGCTTTACCTTAGACTTTAAAGATGGAATGGGCCTTTAGATCCCTTCTTCAATCACTAACCTCTTTCTTTTAGAGGAATGAGTTGTCACTTGCTTCTTTGCCCTATAGGATCCTAAGGAATACACATAAAAGTCAGGATAAATGGCTTAGGCATTGATCAAATATGTCAAATTAAGAAAGTCTTAGGATAGGATATACATTTTAGTGAGGAATTTTTCATTCTCATCATTTAAAGCCCCTACAAACCTATATATGGCTATGATGTGAGAGGGTAGAAGAAATTGGCTTTTAGGTTTGGTACTCATATGGATCAATTGATCCATAATGTATCTCAAAGTTTGGATGGGCTTATTTTTGTTGAGGCAAAAGAGAAAAGTTAAGTCCTTTTGAGAGACTTTTTTATTCCATCACACCTAGCATTGATGAAAAAGGTAATAATCATATGGAGGAGCCATTTGGTTGAGGTTTTAATATATTTGGTCACTAAAGTTTCAAATCATGTTTTGTTTTAATGGAAATTTCATACTAAAACTCAAAAAAAAAAAAAGATGTCAAGGGAAGAGATAATGAATAGAACATCATCTCTAGTTTGAAAATTAAAAAGAGGGGAGGGGGAGGGGGGGGAAGTTAGGCAAAAGTAATTAAATAAGGATCTCCAAAATGCTATAAATATAAGACCATACGAACTTGCTTTAGATTCTGCCCTTTAACTAAGAGTGACAGTGCATATGAACTCTTGAATGATTCTTTATAGCCTGGTTCTTCATGAAAAATGAATTCATTCCAGCCAAGGTGGAGATAAATGCTTGGATTTCTCCCTTGATGCCAAGAGTTTTGAGAAGGAAGGAGGAAAGTATTTTATTTGGTTTGATGATATTTTTAGTGTTGGCCTTGTATCTCTCCTTAACTTCCTTTGTGATTCTTTTCATGAGATGAAAAAAGTAAGGCCTTAAGGTTGGACAACACCCTTCCCTTTTTCTACTCTTATGAATTTCTTAGGTGTCATGTGAGTAGAAAGGAATAAAATATAGGTATGATGAAGAAACTGATAAAAGTGGAATAGAGTGGCATGAAGGAGACTTAAATAGGTAAAGAATGGGGGGAAATGATTATAAAATGGTCAAAAAGGCATTGAATGAGGAAAAGGCATCATTTGATTACCAAATCAATCAATACCCAGGAGATACTGAATATCACAGTTGCTACAAGCTTATCATGATCACTATTTATGAAATTTCTGAGTAACGATTAAGATTTCCTTGTAAACAAATGTAGTCAACAATCAACTTATTTGAAATTTGAAAAATTTCATGACGACGATCATAGATAGTGACAACAAATTGACAAATGTTGAAACGTTGAAGAAGACTTGTAAGTGGCAATCCCTAATTGTAAATCCCAGCAGCGAATTACAAGGCATTTTTGAAAAAACATGAAATAATTATTGGCCCAAACTTGATGTGATTGACTTAATATTATGATGATTAATTCATGCAATTTAGCATTGAAAAATATATTTGCATAATAAATTAACACATCTATAACATCTAACACAACAAGTTATCATGTAATCACCAATCATATCAAATAATGAATTGATATTGACAAGTATAGTGAAGTACATAAAGTGAGATCAATTTTTGCCTTAGGGAACTTCCATTTATCATCCCTAATTCCCTCTTGATAAAGTTTATTCTTTCTTTATTAAGGGGTTTAATGAAAATATCTGCAAATTGGTGACTGGTATTAATAAATTCTAATACCACATTACCATTTTAAATATAATCTATGAGAAAATGATATGTAATATCAATATACTTGCTTCTTAAATGTTGGATGTTGATTCTTAGAAAGATTTATTACACTTGTGTTGTCACATTTGATGGAAATGTGATCAACATCTTGCTGGAATGAGTGGCAAATGTGACAACCTAAGAGAGGGGGTAAATTGGGTTGTAAATACAAACAAACACAAACATAGATAAGTAAAGTGGAAGCAACAAACACATAAATCAACACAAGAATTTATAGTGGTTTGATAGCTTGCCTGCTCCACTCCCCAAGCTTTCACTTAAGAAGCCTTTCTATTTTTTTTAAGGCTCACAAAAAACCTTCCCATTTTTAAGCTAAGGAAGAACCTTCCCTTTTACAGGCTCAATGGCATCCTTTCCCTTGTTATTTGTCTAAGCATAATACCAACCTTTACAATCACTAGCAAGGATAGATCCAAGTAGTGTTTATTCCTCTCAAAGGTAACAAATACATTATTAATGCTTAAGAAAACCTACTCTTAAAAATAGTAACAAAGTAATATCACTCCATCCAAAATATAAGCAACACCTAATAAGGTTTTCATAAAGATTTATGAAATCGCAAGGTTTTTCTTGCTTTTCTAACCTTAAAAAATGCTCCTCATATAGCCAAACTCAAGAACTAGCATTTAAAATAGTTGATGTTATGTTTGACAGCTTTTTTGCAAAATTAGCTATTTGAGAAGACAACATTTGTTTCTCTTCTTCAACCCCCATTGAACTTGTAATGGTCACTTACAGTACCCATTCTCCATCATTCAACTTTCATTGCCTTTGACTCTAACATATGCTGAAGTAAGAACAATGCCTTTTGTTCATTTCCTAAAAGCTTTATCTTAGTGCTTTATTTTTCAAACTTTATACAGTTACTTGCCACACTAGTTCAATAATTTGCAATTACTATTATAAACTCCTTCATTGCCTATTGAGAAGGCTAGTGCCCGTTTTGCATTTCAGAAGCTTAAACTCGATAGATAAGCAATTTATAAAATTATTAGATATGCTCCAAAAGCTCCAAATCAACATACTATTTATGGAGGTGCTTGCTTAAACACTGAAGTATGTAAAATTTATGAAGGATGTGTTATTAAAGAAAAACAAATTAGAGGAATGTGAAAGAGTCAATTTGATTAATGAATGTAGTGTTATCCTCCTTAACAAGTTGCCTCTAAGAAAGGAGATCTAGTGAGTTTGTCTATACCTTGTGATATTGGACATGTTTCTTTTGAAAAAGCTCTTTGTAATGTAGGTTTTAGTATAAATCTAGTGTATTCATCTATTTTTGAAAAACTAGGTATTGGTGAGATGAACCCATTAAGATTTTTCTTCAACTAGTAGACCACTCAATCATTTATTTGAAATGAATAGTGGAAGACATGCTTATCATGGAAGACATGCTTATCAAAGTAGACAAGTTCATAATCTCAGTTGGTTTTATGGCTCTTGAATTGGAAGTAAATAGATAATGCCTTTGTTCTTAAGACGACCCTTTCTAGCAACATATGGTGCATTGGTGAATGTTATAGAGGGAACACTTGCATTATAAGTGGGAGATAAGGGAGTGGTTTTCAACAAGGCTATCAAAAAGCCCCTAGAGCATGAGCAATGCTTAGGAATTGACATTATTGAGGAATACACTAAAGAAGTGTTCAAAGAAGAAAAAGACTTGATGTTGAAAAAAGGTAGCCATGTCAAGAGTAAGGGAGAAGAAAAAGAAAGACACTAAAGAGGTAAGTACCCTAACTCTAAAGGTATATGACACTCTTTTCTCTTCTTTTGTTTTTGAACCTTTAGACTATGATAAATACCTTTAGGTAGCCCCACCTTCCATTCTTAAACCTCCTCAACTTGAATTAAAACCTTTACCTCCTCACCTTAGGTATGAATTCTAGAGAATCATAATACCCTCTCTATTATTATCTTTAATGAGCTCACCCACACACAAAAAGGAAAAACTATTGAAGCTATTGAGAAATATGTAACATCCATATTCTTATTCATTGGCATTATCACATGAATATATTCATTGCACAAATGATATGAAATCACATATGAGCATATGCACTATATCAAATGATATGAAATCTCACATGAACATATGCACAAGATAAATAATCATTTAGACATGTGAATTG
>CATIWR010458853.1:0-36926 GCA_949677035.1 Omphalea diandra | reverse complement strand
ATTCTTATGTTGAATATGGTAGTTCATATTATTCTTCTATAATTAAATAATAATAATTCATATTTATTAATAATAAGATATATTAAATAGAGACATACTAAAAAATTATGAATTTAATAATATTTTTTAAGAGGAAAATAACAATCATTTGACACAAATGAAAAGGAAAAGTAAGTCTAATTTTATAAAATAAGAGTATATGTTATCAAGAAAAAAAAATACGACGTCATTGAAATCTATATTTTCTATGTATTAATTTGTATCTTGGAATTCTATTTTTTTTAAAAAAAAATTGTCTTTAATTGACTACGTGAATTTAATTAATTATGGTTTCCATTTTTCTTCGTAAAGAATCTGACCCGACCCAATCAACGGTCTTCCAGTACTATTATCACGTGAAGATAAAAACCGCTCAGAGGGAGCTAGCAAACAAGGAAAGGAGAGTTCATTGAATATATGTGATAAGACGCATCCGTGAACAAAATCTGGTCGCGGAAAGCTTTCGGATTTCGAGCACACCCCAAAAAAAAAATTAGAATTTTATTAGATGAAGGTTTTTTTTTTAAAAAAAAAAAAGAATTACAAGATGAGATCCATTAACAAAAAAAATAAAGTATGCAAAGACAAAATAATTAACATAACTAAACAAAATAAAAAAATATTTTAACAATGATGGGATAAAAGACGGTGTACTTCTTGACCCTCAAGTAAATTTACTTGATACAAAATTAATTTTCATGAATTTTTATATACAATATAAATAAACTTGCATAAATCAATTTGATAGTAAATATATTAAGAAAAACTTAAAAATTACTCATTATATATAATAAACAATGCAAAGAAAAACTCAATAGAGAATGTGTCAACGGAAAATTAATTATTTTCAATATTTGTAATTTAGTTTCGTTTGTTATTAAATTACAAAATTCAAAGCAAAATCCTCTAAATAATTTTGATATAATAAAAATAATTATATAAGAAATAGACTATGAAAATGTGAAGTCATAATTTCAGTAGTACCTGAGCGATTCTTAAATTCAATAAGCATTTTATATATCTACAATTTTCACTTCACTGTTATTTATTAATCAGAAAAGTTATAAATTTGCATTACATCAAGTCAAGGTCAACTGTTGCAAGAAAAAAAAAAGTCAAGCACAAGATATGAGCAAAAATTTTTTATTTTTTTGAAGAAATAAATTTTATTCTTAGATTCATTGTTATTTCATTAAAAAAAGAATTTCTAACTCAACTTAAATTTGATTTAAATTCATTTGAAAATTTTAATTGATTTAAAATTTAAAAAGATCTACCATGATATTTAATTCAGCTCGACTCTCTAATTAATCTAAATTGACTTGGTTCTAACTAGCTTCAAAATTATGGTAATGTTACCTAATTCAAATTTTATAAAATATTTATTTTTTAAAATTAAAATAATATTATTTATTTAAAAGAATTAAAATTATGTATGACAAGATCTAATTGAATTAAAAAATTTAATAAATGATCCAAATTTCCCGCTACATATTAACTTAATAACTTGCTGGATCCAATTAATAATCTGAAATAGCTCAATTATTTTAAAAATATATAATCTAAAATTAATCTTACTCAAAAATAACTTCAATCCGAATTTGCATACCCATCCCGTTTTCTATCCAAAAGTATTGATTCCATGAGTAATGTTATGGAAATTGTGGTCCTCGTTCACACCAAAAAATAATAAAAGTACTAAGTAGAACGTGTGGGGACGAAGGAGGAATGGCACGTTGTCGGTTCTGAGAAATTGGCACCATTAATATTTTGATTTGATGGCTATGAATGTGATCCGATATCTGCCTCCTCACCTCCAGTTCATAGTTGTTCGTTGACTTGGGCTCACTTAAAAAAAAAAAAGGATGAATTTTGATATATAATTTTTAAAAATTTTATCATAATCTTGATAAATCTAAGAATATCTAAATTTGTCTATTTTTACTAGCAATTTATCAATTTAAATTTTAAAGCTTAACCTTTCACATTACTTCAAGTTTAGCTATAGTTTTTGTAGTTTTGATTTCATCAATAGTAGATAAATTTTTAAGTGATTTAGCAATTTCAATAAACAAAACTTTATTTTCTTTCTCTTTGTAATTTTTTGGTTAATTTTTTTTAACAATTTGGTGACTTTATTCCTCAAAAAAAAAAATTGTGACTTTATAATATGTTTGAAACGATAATTTATTATTTTTCAAATTATTATATTAATAATATAATGACATTTTAATTTTAAATTGATAAAATGTTAAAGCAAACAATGCTTATTTATTTTGGTGATTCCCTTTATTCCAATTTGGTAGCTAAATTTATGCCACCTTAAAGTTTATTCCAATTTAATGAAACAATCTGCTAGACAATCAACTAGTTAAGTACACACTTAGTTTTTGTGATGGTTTCCTATCTAGATAATGACTTCTTAATTAAATGTGCTCTCCAAATAAAAAAAGTTCATATTTAAATAAAATATAACTTTCTAAAATAAATTATTCAAATTATATCTCCTTCTTTTTCTTTTAATTGTTTTACTAGTAGTTTTTTCTTCATTACAATGTTACCCATCAATTTGATATTTTTCCTTTTGACTCTTCTTGTGGTTCTTGAATTGGACTTATTTTAATTACATTATGTTGGCATTGTTAGAAAATTGCACTTGCAAAAATTGAAACTCATGAAAGATTTGTCATGCCATTTTTTAAGTATCATATTGTTTTTAATTTAACTTAAGCTAGATTTAATAGTTCCATATTCACACTTATATATTCACTTTTATTTAATTGTTTTAATATTTTGTAGAGGTAGACACTACTAGGTGAAAACCAAAAAATCAATGTAATTGATTTGATTCAATTTGAATATAATTTTATTTTGATTCAATTTTTTAAAAGAAATTACGATTAATTTAGTTTGGTTTTTAGATAAAAAATTTAATTGAATCGAACTAAATTTATTTAAAATTAAATCAAATTAGTTGAACCAATATTAAATAACATCAAAATGATTGAATTCTATTTAAAATTGATTTTTTGAAAATAAATTTATAAAATTTCTTATTTATATTAAAATTTATAAAATATATTTAGATATATTTATTTATATTAAAATATTTCAAATTATATTATGAGAATTATTATTTATTTTAAAACTATTTCAATTTATTCTAAAAAAATTGATTTAAATCAAACCGAATCATAACTAAACTAAATTAAATTGATTCGGTTTGATTCAGTTTATAAATTTATTCAATTTGATTTATATTTTTTACAAATTCAATTTTTTACTTTTATAAGTTCGGTTTGATTTGAACCAAATGTTCACCCCTATATTTTTGCAAGAAAAATATAGTCAATGTGAAGTAATTTTTGGTCTTCTAATAGTAATTCATCATATTGAAAGAAAGATAAATTGATATTTTGAAAGAAAAAAGTTCATTTACAAACTGCTGCAATTAACTAGCCAACAATTATACTAAAAGCGAAGCACTAATTAGTTAACCAAGGCATATATATAAGTTACATCTATTCTTTAACTACTTCTCGTCCGGTTGGCATTGTATCCTGAATTGTAGCTTGGCACTCCCCCTCAATGACAGCCTGGATATTCTTCACATTCATCTTTCCAAGAAACTTATGAAAATTGACTATGGTGCTTTTTTGATTTTCAGCTAATCAAAGAATCAGAAGCATCCTTTAGCAGATTTTCATCTATACGATGATTGACTTCCATTGGAATTATGGTGCTGGGTTTTCACACAAGACAACCATACTGCTCCCATAACTGTACTGCATATTTTCGTTGGCAGATAACAATTCCTTCCTTTGATCTACTAATTTCCAAACCAACAAAATATTTTCACCTCTTTAAGATCCTTGAGTTTGAAATATGGATTTAGCAAATTATTGAAATTACCAAAAGCTTCTCTACTATTCTGAGCAATAATGATGCCATCTATATAAACCACAAATTTTAGATATCTATTTATCTGAGATTCGTGCGAAATTATTAAACTTATAGAAAGTTAATCTTTAATTTTTGAAAATATCATTTTCGTTAAAGCTTATGCTACATTAGTTTGGTATCGGAGTTATTCGTTTTTGGATATCCATGGTGCCGATATGCAACAACCAAGAAACAACCTAGTTAAAAACACAATTTATAAATGTGATCACGTAATGCAGTTGGAGCAGTATAATTTTATTTTTAATTTTGAGTGTGAAGAACATATATGTTTGATAGTTTGAATTTAATAATTATAAATAGTTAAAAATAATATTCTAATTAATTATGAATTTTATAATAATAAAAATTAAAATATTAAATCAGATTTCACAAACGCGTACATGCCAAATGCTATTATAACTATATATATATATATATATATATATATATATATATATAAAATATTGATTTCACGCGCACACACATATATATATATAGCCAATCAAATTTTATTCAAATTTTCTCTAAACTTTCTTTCTCCAAATTAATTAAATAAATTCGATCCGACCTTATATTTTACAATAAAGTTCTACTATAAGAAATTTACTTATTATGATAAAAACTTTTGTAATGAAATCAATATTGTTAAATATGTGGTTTCATTATGATTAAATTAAAATTTATCATAGTTCTTATGAAAATTAATTAACTTATGACAAAATGAAGATTTGACAAATACTTTTATCATAAGAAACGAACATAAAAAAAATATAATAAAAAAAAATCATTATAATATTTTATCACAAAATCATGATACCATTTTTTTTATGCCTATGAAATTATAAATAATGAGAAATTAGTTTTATCATAATATATTTAATTAGTCAATAAACTAGTATATAATTATTTTATCATAATAAATAATTATTTATTATGATAAATAACTTATCACAATATAGAAAAATATTAAGGCACTAAATTTTAGTTCAATAAATATTTTTATTAAAAATATGACACCAAAAGTAAAACTATATAATAAAAAATAGTTTTGACATAATAACACTTTTATTACTATATTGAGATATTATTAAATTATTTTATCATATTAAGTAACTTTTATTTTAAAAAAATTATCACAATAAATAAAAAATATATACAAATGCTAAATTTTGATATATTAACTTTATTTTTATAATATTTAAGATTAAAATTAAACCACAAATTTAGTACACATAAAAATTTATATATTCTTAAACATGCTAAATAATATATGCATATCTAATAAATTTTCAAATACTAAATTAAATTTCTCTTATTTAAGAACAAATTTATTGATATTCTTACTATTTGAAGGTGATATTTGAAATTGTATTAGACTTTGAAGCATAAATTGATGAATATTATATTTCATATATGAATTTATAATTGAACACATTATCATTTTGAGTTTGAAAAAATAAAATATTTCATAAATTTTCTTTTATTACTTTTTTTAAATAATTTTATTTTGAATAATAATTATTGACCATGTGAGAGTTAATTAGCATTCTAAGGATGATATTATGATAAAATTAAATAATTTAAAATATACACTATGATAATTGATTTTCAAAAATAAATTAACAACCATATTTTAAAACTTTGCAATTAAGCATTTGATTACGAAAAAAATTTAAAGATGAGTGATTACTGAAGAGTGTCTTGATGTACTCGACTTGTCAAAGTGGACTAACACCGTATAAATCAATATGTGTGGAGGTTATGAGATCAAATTATAAGATAGAAGTGTGACAAAATATATTATCTTAAAATGGACATGGATTTTGTGATAAATTTATCTATCATAAAAGAATTTTATCACTTTAAAAATCTTTTATTATGATAAATATATTCATTACCAAAATTATATACTATTGTAACTAAATATAAATGGTTAATATATATAGAGAGACAAAATTGTTTTGACAAACATGGTAACAAATTGATTTTGTTATGATATATTTATAGTAATAAATTTAATATGTATTATAATAAATTATTTTGTAACAAAACGCCAAATTTTTTATAATTTTCAAATGTGAGATTTTGAAAATAAACTCTTTTTGTACACATATAAGCTATTACAACATAATCTTCTAGCTCATACAAAATGTGAGTTTGAAAAAAAAAAAAAACTTATCCTCCATTTGTTTTGCAAAAATATTTTTTATATTTGGTTCATCCAAGAAACTCAATTAATAAAAAAGATTTTTTCGATCAAAAGAAAAATTGTCATTTATAGAAAAATGACATTTCTATTTCAAAAATAAGCAATCATTTTTCAAATTTTTACACACTTAAGAACTATATATATATATATCAATTAATATATTTGTTTTACACATAGGTCCAACTGTCCTGCATAACTTGCGAATAATGACCAAATCACATGACCAAACTACACGATCTAAAATGGTTAACTCAACTTGTTGAAGTAGTTGGACCGAAACTCATATATGTTGCTAACATTTCTTATCATCTTTTGATGTGGGATTTTTATAATCCGTAAGCACTTCAAGCTAACACCTTTAGATATGAAACACCTCAAGCTGACACTTTGGTTGGAGATGTTACAATCTCCCTTCCTTCGACTCGTGATGTACTCATTACGACTTAACTTTCAATTAGACTCATGTCACTGCGCTACTAACTCTGTTTAACTACGATGTATACCCTAAGTATTGCGATTTGCTAGTGCCTCGGGTGGCTCCACCTCGTCTCTAACCACGGGTAGCCTTTCTCTGGCAGCCCACTAGCTCCATGTAAATTTCTAACCTAGGGTGGCTTTGATATCGATTATAACGGTTTGAACTCAACTGCTCTACATAACCTACGAATAATGGCCAAATCACATGGCCTAAAATGGTTAATCTAGATTATTATAGTAGTTGGACTCAAACATATATATGCTGCTAACATGTCTTGTCATCTTTTGATGTGAGATTTTTATAATCCTTAAATACTTCAAGCTGACACCTCGGTTAGAAATGTTACAATTTCAACTACTAGTAGTTGCCTTGAGTGATATTGAGCCACTATTGATGACTAGTGACTGATATTGGTTATCAGACGATCATTAGAAAATTTTTCAACTTTGTTATTGTATGTATTTTTTTTATATTTAATTATAAATAAAAATATAAAATTTTGATGAGTTTCAAATATTTTAATAGTCTTTTTTTTATATAAAAAGAAAGTAACATATTTCAAACACGTTAAACACTAAAAAAAAATTCTTACGGTTTTTGGTACACAACTAAATGATAAAAAATGAATTATTTCTAAAAAAAAATTCTTATAGAATATTTTTCAAAAATATTTTTTTATAAATTAAATGGAGCTTTAATAACACACATGACAAAATCCATGAGGATGCACATATAAATGCTGACATTCATTTTTCATACTTCAAACGGATCTAAGAAAATGACAAAACATTCTAATCATAAATTCCAATAGAAACAAACTGAGTCATTGAAAAAAGTTATGAGTGTTCCTCAAAAAAAGAAAAAAAAAAAAGGAAGGTTTTGAGTGATTTCTCTCCTCCGCGTGTCTTATCTTATTCTTATAGGTGAGAACTTTGACTCTTTGCATGCATAACCCGTCATGACCGTTATATAATGGATCATATTTTTAATTTTTTTATATTTTTTTTTCATTTTATTTATGGCAAATCAAAACTCAACCAATTTATTTTTTTAAAAATTTTTCATAAATTAACTCAAAAAAATAAAAAAGTAAAATTTATGTTCATTAATTAGATGTAAATCATAATTTTAATGACTTATAAAAATATTTTTAATTTGTAACATTTATAATTTTTTACATAAAAATTATATGATAATTTGCTGTTAGTCATGATAGTCTCATTATCATTACATACGACCGCAATCACGAGCATCTTAATTACTAGCATGAGCATACAAACTCATAAAAGGGAGAAAACAAATTCCTATCAAGATTGGATTAGGGGACCGCCGCGTATTGCAACTCTATGAAAAGAAAATTTTTTTTCCCTTTTTTATTATAATATAATATCTTATTTTATTATAAATTTTTATAAATATAAAATATAAAAAAATTATAAAAAATAAAAATAAAATAAAGTGATAATATAATAACATATAATAATATAGTTATCAATCAATATATATAATTACTTCTAGTGTCAAACTCAATTTTAACAAATGATTGTCATTTGTCAACTAACTATTTATTTAAAATTAAAATTTTAATATTTATTTAATTAATAGTTTGACACATAAAGAATCATTGAAAGAAACTATAAAATAGACAACTAAACAAATACAAGGCTAAAAAATAATTTTCATATATTATCTATTATTATTTATTTAAATACATATTTTATATAAATATTCTATTTTATTAATAGTTTTAAATATATTTTAAATAATATATTAAATTATAACCACAAAAAGTATGGATTATAGACTAGCATATGTAATTAATTTTAATCTCAAAATTTGTTTGAAAGCGCAACTTGCCATATATCAAATTTAAAATTTATTTGAGATAATAATTCATCATTTATCAAATTAATTATTTGACAAATAAGTAATTAGAATCTTTTTTTATGGACATATAAAATTATATGAAAAATAATATAAATAGAAATAAAAATATACTAATAAATATTATAAAATTGACAATTACATAGAATAAGACTAAAAATATATTATTATTTATTTGTGAAATAAATATTTTAATTTATTAATAATTATAAATTTATTTTAAATAATATGTTAATTATAATTGATGCATAAATTATCGAAAAATAGTACTATAAAGATAAAAGATAAAAAAAAAATGTCAAGATTGGATTCCTGACTATATAGTATTATATGATCAACTTTTTAAATTATTTTCCTGTTAGATTTAGCAGCTAATAGATATTTTTAACAAATATATAATACTCTTCTCTGGATTTTTTTTTATGTTTTAGATTATCATCGGTATATTCTACAAGTAGTAAGTCCATTTTCTATTCATTTTTTATTTTATTTAATAAAGTGAGTTATTTTACTATATTTCACTAGTTTTGATTTTATTTGTCTCTTTTTTGATAATTTTTTAAATTTATTATTTTGTCTTTAATGATGAGAGTTTTTGTCTCTTTTTTTTAGAGTTTTAGTGGTTTAAAATTAATTATTCAATAATATATAATAATATATTATTGATATCATCTCTCAAATCTATTTCAATGAATTTCAATTCACATTTGCATTATAACACTATATTTAATGATAATCTTCATGATTGATAAAAATGTAAAGTTATCAAAAAAAAATTTATGGTGGAAATATAATTATGATTTCGAAGGTGAACCAACGTGTTGTTTTATTAGTGTTAAGAATTGATTTCATATTCATACTTTATATCATAAGATAATTTTTTTTATAGATGTTATATGAATATTT
Source organism: Omphalea diandra (assembly GCA_949677035.1). Taxonomy (NCBI): domain Eukaryota; kingdom Viridiplantae; phylum Streptophyta; class Magnoliopsida; order Malpighiales; family Euphorbiaceae; genus Omphalea; species Omphalea diandra. The sequence goes on along the minus strand of CATIWR010458853.1, from coordinate 27,468 downwards.
ATGAATGAAATATCTTATTATATTAAAAAACTATATAGTATTATATGAGTTGTTACTTATAAAAAAAGAATAAGATTTTTTTAAAAAAATTGAAAATATTTTCTTTACTAGTTTTGCTTATACAACAAGCACAAAATTATTTTAAAAAAGAATGTGTTCTTAAGGTTTATTTATGTTTTACCCAATTTTATGTTGCTTTAAAGCCTTTATTGTATATGTGAAGTCATTTGCTTGCAATCCACGAGTCATAATGAATTGGGTTTTTGAAATCCATCAAAACTTAATTTACTAATTCTCTTTTAAATGATACAGAGATCTTGATATGAGCTTGAGCTATCGTTGCAGATTGTGGTTTCTGATCGACATTGTAAGTATTCAATTTTGTTTTCATCTTTGGCCAAAATGGGTTGGCACTTCAATGAGTTTTTAGAAGCTAATAACGAAGGAAGAATGATGAGTTTTTCTGAATTTGATCTCACACTTACATAGATGAATTGGTAGACTTTGATTAGGATTCTTCTTAGTAGGACATTTAAGTTATTCTTTTTCAATATAAAATCTAATTAAGTTTATGTGAGAATAAATATATAAAATTAATTTTAATCTCAAGTTTAATTTTAAATGAGTGCTTAATTATATTAATAGTATAATATTTTTGACAAATGATCATATAATATATTTTATTTTTTATGTGACAAGTAAATTAATGATTAAATAGTTAGTATTCTCAATTAATTAAAAAATAAAAAATTTAACAATATAAAAAGTTTTTCACATAATAATAGTGTAGAAAGTTTAATAATATAAAAAAAATTTCACATTTATTTTTTAAATTTTAATAAAATAAGTGTTTAATTTCTATATATCAAAAAATTTAAAAAATTTTATTTAATAAAATTAAATTTATTTAAAATTTATTAGCCTAATTATATTGTGCAATGCAAGAATTCTCAATTAGCAAGAATATTAAATTTGAAAAAATTATTTAATAATATCAAAATACTTGAAAATAGTGCTTCGTTATACATAAATACATGGAGGTCCAACTTTAAATATAGAAAGTGAATCCCACTTATTTATGAGAGAAGAAATATTATTTTTAAATATTTGAGGATCATTATCCCTTAAACTTAATCCTAATTTGTTGTTATTGTTTTCCAATTGTCACTTTAACATTAAATTATTACTGATTTGATTCTAAATATAACTATAATTTAATTATTATTGCTGTTATTCTTATAATAACTTATATTAAATAATATAGGACTATATAATTATTCAGACGGAGATAAGATACAAACCTAGATTAGTGGACATAATCAATAAATTACTTTTAAGTGTACTTTCTATTTATTTTCTCTATGTACACACTAGTAGTTAGCTGGCTAAAGGTTTTCATTTATTTATTTTATAGGTCATCACTTAATTTGAGAGTTAAATAAATTAATCTACCAAAACTATTTTTTTAAATAAATAATCTCTACTCCAAACTTTTATCAATCTTCCTATGAAAAATAGGTTTTATCATAATACTAGCGAAGTCACTTATAATAGGCTTTTATGCATAATATGGAAACTTTGCTACCATTTTATAATTAATTCAAAAATTGCTAGGTATTGTATAAAAGAATGGTGCCAAAATTGGCAAATTATAACTAAATTGCTGTGAAAGTTGTAAGAAAACGGTTCTCTCACTCGATATTATTTCGGAGTTAAAGAAAATATAATTAAGATAAAATCTTTAGAACTAAAATGTAAATTACCAACTCACAAAACGGAAGTTGCCCTTGTTAGTGTGTCAAGGATGACAAATTATACCCTATCCATGGGTACTTACTCGAATTCTAGTCAATCAAATTGAATAATATTTAAGTTGACTAAATAATGAATACAAATAAATTCATAGTCGAAAAAATAGCGTTGAGTTTGAATAAGATATGGATAATATAGTACTCTATTTGAACGCCACACACATATATAAATAATGACAACCATTTTTAATATTTTATATTAAGTTAGATATACAATGTTAGAGATTATGTAATTGATGTCAATTATTTTCAATATTTTAAGTTAGATGCACAATATTAAAACTTATGTAATTGAATTTATTAATTATAATGTATTTAATATATTGTATTTAAAGAACTATATAAACTTTAAAATTATTCAATTAATATTTTAATTTTTAATATATGACTTCTTTGAATATAATATGTACTATTTTAGTTAAATGTGAGTATAAATTAGTAATTATATATTTTTATTTTAATTCACATATGTATTAGAAATAGGAATGGCAAGGGGCCGGGTGGGGCGAAGGGCCGCCCTCCTAATGGGGAATTTCCCTCCCCTCCAATCCCCTCTTTACAGGAATTTTGTGCGAGGTAAAATTTTTTATTTTTTAGAAAATATAATTTATCAAATTATAAAATAAAAATATTTTATGTTCTAAACTATTAAATATACAAAAATATATAGTTATACACATAAAATATTTATATATAAATCTAATAAATATAAAAATATATTTAATTTTTTTTAGTCTCCACAGAGATTCACTTTGTTTGTCCCTATAGGGACTTGTGGGATGGGGGTGTAATTCCCACCCCATCCCATAGGGGAGAAAGGGCGAAGGAACAAGAAATCTCTTCATTGTCATCCCTAATTTTAAAAAATTTTAGTAATTATTTGGGTAATGGATACTCATGGGTTACACAAATTTTTATGGCTATGGAGATAATTTAATATTTATTACTCAAATAAGTATGAGTACGAATATAAATATAGACTTACATTCATTTTAGTATGGATAAAAATATAACACTACTCTATCTACTGATTATCATTCCTAGAGTATACTTGCCCCAATTTGATTTTCATCCTCCAATTTTATGATGAGACTTAAATTTATACTTAGCCTATATATTGGAAAAATTATAAATTTAGTATTTGAACTTTTTAATTTTTTTTATTATGGTCTCTAGACATTTGTTTTATTTAATTAAGTGTCTGAATTGGTAAAATTATTTTCAATTTAGTGTTTTTCTCCAATTTGAATGATCAATAGCTGCCACGTAAAAATGATTTTATCTGTTCAAATAAGAGAAAATACCACATTGAAACTATTTTTATCAGTTTAGACACTTGATAGAATAAAAAAAATGTTTAAACACCAAAATAGAAAAAATAAAAAAGTTCTTTTATCAAATTTGTAATTTCCCCTTGTACATTCAATCAATGAAATAATTAAAATTAAATTTAAATATGATACAAATGTTTTTTTTACCTTCAAAAAATAAAAAAATATTATAATAATCTTCGTTGACAAATAAGACTCCTTATTTGACTTGTTATTAATTAAATATATAGACAAATCATTCTTCAAGCCATAAAATTGCATATATTATGATCCTCCTTCTGTTCTATAAATATAAATTTATTTTTATTTTCATACAAATCAAGAAAATCTGATTAATATAATTGAAGCAATTAATTTTATATATGTCTTTGTTAATATATCCTTAGCTAGTTCATATCATTTCAATTATAATTAAATAATTATAATTTATATTTATTGATAATAAAGCATATTAAATATTAAAAACTAAAAAATTAATGAGACATTTCAAAAGAAAAGTAGATTTATAAAATTCATATAATATAAAATTCACATAATATAAAATTTTATATGTTAATTAATTTCAAAATAATTTTTCTAATTTGAAAAAATAATTTTGAAAAATTATGTTATTTGTTGTTATTAGTTTTATTTTAAATTAATTTTGATTATATTAAATTTTTAAAAATAATATAATAATTTTAAAAAGCTAGTAAATAAAATGAAAAATTAAATTTGGTGTCTAAACTTTACAATTTTTTCTATTTTGATGTCTAGACATTTTTCTTTGTTTAATTAAGTGTTTGAACATGTAAAATCATTTTTAATGTGATGTTTTTCTTTGATAAGTGATTGCCTGGTTGCTTAGAAAGCAAAGTGAAATCCATTTTGTTAACACATATGATGACAAATCATCATATGAGAATGAGAAATAACAATAATAAGCAAAGCAAAACCCATTTTATTGCCACATAAAATGACATATTATCATCTAAAGATGAAAAAGAACAATACTAAGGGTTTTTTTTTTTTTTTTTTATCTTTTTCCTTTTCTTTTCATCTTCAAATGATGACATGTCGTCCTATATGACAATAAAATCACTTATTAGAGAAAAACACTATATTGAAAATAATTTTACTTGTTTAGATACTTAATTAAATAAAAAAATATTTAAACACCAAAATTAAAAAAATTAAAAAGCTCACCCACCAAATTTATAATTTTCTCTAAATAAAATAATTGTATGATTCAAACATAATTTGTAATCCTACAACCAACCAATATAGAATCATTTTTGCCTACGGGAGCAACTAATCACGCCACAATTTTCTTTCTACAATTTTCTTTTTCCTTTTTTTTTTAAGAATGACTCGATACGCTACTGTTGTTTTGTAATACTCGCTCTGTTCGAGAATAAGTGTTGTTTTCTAGAGTTTTACATGGATTAAGGAAGTATTTTATAGACATTAATATAGGTAAAATGGACTATATTATCCATATATTGATAAACTCAATAAATTAGTTAATTACTATAAAAATAATTATAACACATTCTTTTATATTTCTTTCACAATTTTATGTTACTCCAAGAATACTATATTAACTCATTCATATTTGAACTACAAATCTTTTCAATGCCTTGAAAATTTAGAAAAATTTGATACTCCCTTCACTTTTTTAAAAAATATATATTTCAATTATTTGTCATATTTAGATTTTCAATAAAATATTAAGTTTTTTCTATTTTATTCTTATCAATAGTTTTAGAGTAATTAATGAATTAATGAATCTCAATATTTCAAAAGGGGGTAATTTAATCATATTTACTTATTTTTTTTCTATAGTTATGATTATTAAATACTTTTTTAATATATATGAAATTTTAATAAGTGACGGATATAATAGAATGAAAGAAGTAAACGTAATAAATGTTAATAAGATTTTTAAGAATAAAATAAAAAACAGTTAATATTTTATGTATTCTAAAAAAGTTAATATTTTTTTGAATACATAAAAAATTACAGATAAATGAATTTTTTTTAAAAGTATTATTTACATTGAAACGGAGGGTGCTAGTACTATAGAATGAGAATATTTGATTGCGTAATGAAATGAATGAGTTTTGTTTAAAAAGAAAATGTTAAATTATATTTATGTTTTAGATAGTAAAAATAAAAATAAATAATTTGAACTTGAAACTTATGAAAATACCTAAATTTTAAGTGTTTCAATATAGAAATTGAAATGAGTTTAGCCAACTTTTGAGAGTAAGTTCATTTCACTCAATCAACTCTTATCCAAACATAAAATTATTTTATAAATCAGTCAATCTCATTTTATTCTTTTATAAACTCTCAATCCAAACGCAATCTTAGAAGTTAAGGAAGCGCTTCTTCCCTTCTTCTCTCTCCCTCTCTCTTTCTCTGTCTCTCTCTTTAAACTTCCGTGTTAATAACTCAACCGAGAGAAAAAGAAGAAGAATGGGAATTTTATCGAATAAGATCGGAAGAGAGGAGCTGAAGCCAGGCGATCACATCTACTCTTGGAGACTCGCCTACATATACGCACATCACGGTGTGTGTTTCCTTTTTATGGAATAAGATCGTTTATGATTTTCTATTGTGGATCTCTACTCCTGTTTTTCTCTCTCTTGTATTAGTGTGATACCAAATTGTGCTTGTTTTCGACTTTAGAATTGGCGTTCGGTTTTTTATAGCCTTTTGTTTTGTGGGTTTTTGATTCTGAAACAAATGCTGAAGACCCAGTTTTCTGATTGAATAAGTTTCCTTAGAATTCTGTTTCACTTTCTCTTATATTAGTGTGATACCAAATTGTGCTCGTTTTCGACTTTAGAATTGGCGTTCGGTTTTCTATAGCATTTTGTTTTGTGGGTTTTTGATTCAGAAACAAATGCTGAAGACCCATTTTGCAAATTGAATAAGTTTCCTTGGGATTCTGTTTCACTTTCTCTTATATTAGTGTGATAAAAAATTGTGCTCGTTTTCGACTTTGGAATTGGCGTTTGGTTTTCTATAGCATTTTGTTTTGTGGGTTTTTGGTGCAGAAACAAATGCTGAAGACCCATTTTGCAGATTTAATAAGTTTCCTTAGAATTCTGATTCACTTTCTCTTATATTAGTGTGATACCAAATTGTGCTCGTTTCGACTTTGAATTGGCGTTTGGTTTTCTATAGCATTTTGTTTTGTGGGTTTTTGAGTCAGAAACAAATGCTCAAGACCCATTTTGCAGATTTAATAAGTTTCCTTAGAATTCTGTTTTACTTTCTCTTATATTAGTGCGATACCAAATTGTGCTCGTTTTCGACTTTAGAATTGGTGTTCGGTTTCTATAGCATTTTGTTTTGTGGGTTTTTGGTTCAGAAACAAATGCTGAAGACCCATTTTGCCGATTGAATAAGTTTCCTTAGAATTCTGTTTAATTTTTATGAGTGACTTCATCTGTGTTGAAGTTCGAATGCTGGAGTGTAGTCGTTGAAATCTTTTGTTCTTGTTATCTTGAATTTACCCAGGAGGATCCAAGCCCAAGTTGAGTGATGCAGTTTCAACGAGGCTAATCTGAGAGTACGTAGTGGTTGAGAATTTGACGAAACATAGATACACACAATATATTCATTCTGCAATCAAATTCATTGGGATTTTTCTTTAGGTCTAATGGTAATATAAATCCAAATTTTTGCATGTCAGTTTGATTCTCTGGACAAACTTTAAAAATTTTCAAAATAGGTCAGACATTCCTAATTAAATGCATTGGGGTTTTTTCTTTAACATGAAATAAAATTTCATTAAACATGGGAGAAGATTATGGATACAAAATACAGTCTTAAACAACTTAAAACAAGAAATATTGCAATCAAACTCTGAAAAACCATCTTAACAATAGATGTATTGTACAATCTATGATCTTTTTGCATGTGAATGGATTGCACAGATCAAACTCCTTTAGGGATAGAGCTATACTCATTCAATGGCATACCAAATGTTATTCTGAGTTTAGACTTGGAGCTTTGATTGTGCTTGGAAATATTGATTATGCCTGCTATATATTTTATGGATAAGGATTTATTGAGCACTAGTATACCAAAACTCTGTTTAAAATTGAATGTCTGAGTACATGATTTTGACTTTGTATTTGACTTGGCATGAAACATGCTAAGCATGACTATTATTATGTGCATTAAAAACCTAATGATATGTTATATTTGGTTATACCAAAAATGGAAAATAAAGTTTCATTCTTAAGTCCGGTGTTTTACATTGTGTTTGGTATAAATAAATTCTATAATTTTTATGAAATTCATTTGCAAATCCACATTTTGTGTGTTTGGTATAAATGAAAATCCATTTAGAATTCTATTTTATTAAATTCTTGGAATTGGTTATAACTAAACCAAATGAATTCTACTTTTATTATATATTCATTTGTAAATGAAATGAATTTTAAGTTAAAATTGAATCAAGCACAACACTAATATTTTATATTTTTGCTTGGTATATTTTAACCATAACAAAAAAAAGAATTCAAAATATTAATAACTTTATATTTTACAGGCAAATAAATCAATTTAGGTAATGAGATTTCAAGAATTGCAAGATATAATCCTTTAAAATATCATAGATATAATTCTTTAAAATTTCATTCTTAAATTTTTGAAGTAAATTAGGATACTAAAAATAAAAATAGAGTGAAAATCCTATTCATATTCCATTTCTTGATGTACTAAAAATGCTCTAAAACCTTCAGCACTGCTAACTGGTATCTGATTTCATGCTAGGGATATATATTGGTGATGGAATGGTGGTTCACTTCACTCGTGGAGCAGGTCAGGAAATTGGGGCAGGAACTGCACTAGACCGTGTTATTTTTAGTTCTTCTCAGTCTCATTCTTCGGACAATTCATGCCCAAAGTGTGGCCATCAATCAAGGCTTGATGGTGTCATTTCATCCTGTATAGACTGTTTCCTATCTGGTGGGGACCTGTACATCTTTGAATATGGTGTCTTACCAGTTTTGTTTCTTGCCAAAGCCAGAGGAGGTACATGCACCCTTGCTCGTTCTGATCCACCAGAAGATGTCCTTCATCGCGCTTCTTTTCTCCTCAAAAATGGGTTTGGTGTCTATCACATTTTTAAGAACAACTGCGAGGATTTCGCAATCTACTGCAAGACAGGTCTCCTTGTAGTTACAAGCCTTAGCGTTGGTCGAAGTGGGCAGGCAATATCCTTGTCAGCTGCTGCTAGTGCTATTGTTTCCTCTCCTCTTCGATATTTAACTACTAGCTTTAGCGGGCTGGCAGCTGTGGGTTATGGTATGTATTGTGTCAGCCGACTTGTTTCTGATATTGGAATACGTCGTGATATGACCAAAGTGCCTGTTGAGAGGCTTGCTTCCCCGTCTAGCTTGGAAGAGCTGGAAGTTGCAGCCAACGAAGCCTAGGAGAAGTAATCTCATTTACCAACAATGAATTGTACTGATTGGTGACACTATGTTAGAAGTGCTACCCTGGTCGATGATTGGTGACACTAAGTTTCCCTATGAGTTTCAAATTTACCCTTGATACCCTTCTAAACTGTGAAGTTAGCAGATTTGTTGTGCAATATTTGCTACAACATATTTACTTGTTTTGTTTGATAGAATTTGACAATGTTGTATGAAAACTTTAGTTGGATTATATTTTCATGTTTCGAACACGTTTCTGCATTTTGAAAGCTCTGTGTTTCTCTCATATTTTTTCACTTAATGTTTTCCATTTTTCAATTTCCTTACGTTCCCATTTCTATGCTAAATTGTACTTTCTTTACTGTCAATTTGAGTTGTATACATGTGTGAAATTTATTAGCATTAGGCTATTGGTCTCGTAGATTGACAATCGAATTATTGTCTTACAAAGCATTAAGTCAACAACTCAAAATCCTTAAAAAACTTCGGATGTACCAAACAAAAAGTACTTGAAATGCTATTTTATCTTTTAAAAATTAATTAATGATATAATATTGTTCTTTTTTCGTCAAATATTAAATTATAGAATTTATCTTTTATTATATAAATATATATAATGGGAAATAAATTTCAATAGGTTATTGAATATAAAAATGAAAATGTTATCTAAATGAAATCCTACCTAGCCTAATCCCCCCACCCGCCATTTAATTTGCCAAGGGGGCAGGACTGAAATAGCAAAACTCATTTTCCTCACACCCACCCCATTTTCTTGACAACTATGCCATAACTATGCTAATTAGAAGCTTTATTTTCATGCAACAATGAGCTGAACGCAGAGCTTGCCTCATTTGCAAGAGGTTTCATTATTTGAATCTTAGGATTAAGCCATAACTGAATCTTAGGAGTAAACAAATGCATGGTCTAGAGCCCAATTTAAGGATCCTTCATCTATCCTTTCAAAAACAAACCTGACAAAATAAAGTTAAAAATATTTCCCATCATGACAAAGCAATTTTGGTAACCTTTCAATCCAACAATGTAAAACAGCACTGGGAAATATCTACTAATCACATTATGAGGTAGAAACAGTTCAAAAATTTTATGCCCACAAACACACGCACATGTTGGCGAGCTTGCTTCAGCAATCCATTGGCCTGACACCAATTACTTGGTTGAAAAATAAGAAACCATTAGGGCATTTGCTCCACTTTTTATGATGAAGTAAATCCAGAGCCTGAAAGTCATTTGCAGGAGAAAATGGTAACTTTCTATGAGATGAATGCCTGGAATGATAAGAAATGTCATGTTCATATCAAATGGTTTACATATATTTGTTAAACCAAAAATGTGCATCAGATTTATTTATACACCGAAGATTCGTGCACATTTTGTCTTTCAAACATGATACTTGCAGGTTAAAAACATAAATATAAATGGCAAAAATAGTGAAAAAGATCACTTCGTATACATTGAAATGCAATGAGAAGAATGTCTCCTAAATTTTCATTCAATTGTAGACATGTCTGTCAATCTTTCTCCTTTTAAATCAATCTATTTATGGTAATAGTACAATTAGGCTTGTCTAAGCTCACATTACATGGCTATTATCCATATATATGCTGCACTCATGAGGATCTTCTCTTTTCCATTGGTTATAGTTTTTTTCTAACCATTATGGACATAGCCACAAGTACATCATGCTAAACAAAAAATGTTCATCGAGTTAAAGAAGGAAAGAGCAGATCTAGCAAGAAAGAGCCAAACAGAGATAAATACAGAATGAGCACGGTTTAATCATTAATGCTGCATAATAGACATTAGAGCAATACGGACTTAAGAAATTATTCATTATACAAAAACCACACGGATAAGCCCAGGAAGATAAACTACTCAGATTCATAACTAGAAATAATAATACCCATTAGCTATTGCATGGTTTAACTGATCGTCCATGTCAAAGACCGTGTCTGCAAGGCCACCAGTCTTTCTAACTGCAGGGACCTGAAACAATGGTTGTAATTAATATTAGTCTTTCATCTTGTTTTGGCATTCCCTAAAACTCATAACATAACAAGATCCAAAACAAACTTAAAATGATTGATAGGCAATGAAGTTCTAGTAAGCATAATCATATGTAACTCAATGTTGAGCATTTTTGTGAACAATATTGCTAACCATGGAATCAAATAACAGTCATTATGTTATGTAATGATATTTTTATCCTCCACTACCATTATGTGCGTTATTTAACAGTCGAAAAATTTATATAACTCATAACTACCATTATGCGTTATTTAACAATCGAAAAATTTATATAACTCATAACAGCCATTACATAACGGTAACAGTCAATATGCAATGGTAACGGCTGTTATATTCTTTTTTCTTTTCTGAGTTCACATGCTGCACAGTCCAATTTCTTGCACTACCACTCAGCTAGCACCTAGAAATATCCACCAGCCAACTTTGATTTGGGTTTTTTCATTTTCCTTTCATTTTTCTTCTTCTTCCCCTCTTATCTTCTTCTTCCTCCATTTTATCCGTGGCATACCAAAATTCAGTCAATTTACCTTTTCAAAATTCTTCTTCGATTAACTCAAAAAACCTAACAAAAATTTAAAGAGCAGAATTTATGTTTATTAGTTAGTTGTAAGTCATAGTTTGAATGAATTATGAAAATATTTATTAGTTTGCAACTTTTTACAATTTTTCACATAAAAAATGCACACTGGCTTACCATTATTGTTACGTTACAACTGCACAACTCCATTACTAGGTTAATTTGTAAAAGGATGTAAAAAAAAAAAGATATTTAGTGAAGGATTGTGAATGAAAACATATTTATAAAAATATGTTAATTTAAAAATTATTTAGTAAAGAGTGATAGTCAAAATAGTCAGTCCACTAGTTTAACTAACGGACGTTGAGATTTAACAGCTCATGTTAATTTTTATTAAATAACATTTGGCCTGCCACTTAAAGTGACCAAATGTTATTTCAATTGCTTGCATGTAACAGTGTATATATATATATATATATATATATATAGTTTTTTTATTATATAATATATAATTATATTTTATTATATATATTATTTATTTATATTTATATATACTATTATATTTATTTATATTAATATATCTTATTTATTTATAATTATATTATATTTATAATTATATATTATATAAAATAAATAAATAATAGAGTAAAAGATGGTAAAAAAATTAAAATTAGTGAAAGATAATGATTAAAAAATAATTATAAAAATAAAGTAATTAAAAAATATTTAGCAAAAAAAGGTAATCAAATTATTTCGTTCTTTTATTATGTCTAATAGATAATTATATTTTAATATATATTTTATTTATATATACTATTATATTTATTTATATTATATATTATATAAAACAAATAAATAATATTATTATTCTATATGACTGCGGATATAGAAGTATGTGATCTTTGTCAGTGAATAAATTCAATGAGAAACAATCATGAATATGAAATTAATAAGTAGAGATTAATGAGATTGTAAATATTTTTGTGAATCTCTGCTGCAACAGAGATTTCTTTGCTATGCAGAGATTTACGAGATTGTAGAGATGCACACTAAATATTTTTTATGTCAAAGATTTTAGTGTGCTAATTTATGCAACAGCAGAGTTGAACATCTTTAATCAATAACAAATAGATTAATACTAATTTCTTTTTCTCTACTTAAAATTTATTTAAATGTGTATACTCATTTCTTTATTTAAAAGAATATCTCTTAACTAAATAGGATTCAAATTATGCAATATATTTATTTAATATGAAATAGATCTTAACTACATTTATTTGTTATATAATATATTTATTTATTTTAAAATAATAATAATAATAATTTATTTTATATAATATATATAATTATAAATATAATATATAATATATATAAGTAAATATATTAATATAATATAATATCTTAATATAATATATAGTAATATATAAAAAATAATATATAAACATATAAATAAAAATAAATAATATATAATATATAATAAAATTAAAATTAAAAAAATATAATATAATATAAATGAAATAATACATGCAATCGAAACAACACTTGGTTCGTCACTTAAGTGTTGTTTGTGCATAACACCTCGTTAAATCTCAACATTCGACGATCCCTTTTTACTAAATATTTTTCAATTACTTTATTTTTATAATTATTTTTTAATCATTATCTTTCACCAATTTTAATTTTTTTACCACTTTTTACTCTATTATTTATTTATTTTATATAATATATAATTATAAAAATAATATAAAATTATAAATAAATAAAATATACTAATATAAATAAATATAGTAGTATATATAAATATAGAAAAATAATATTATAATAAAATATAATTATATATGTGTACTGTTTCAATTGCATGCACATAAGCATGCACTTATGTGCATACAGTTGAAATGATATTTGGTCTACCACTTTAAATAATGGATCGAGTATTATTTAATAAAAATTAGTAGAAGTCGTTAAATCTCAACGTCCGGTTAAACTGGAAGATTGACTATTTTAATTGTCCATTTTTATTAAATAATTTTTAAACTACGCTATTTTTATAAATATTTTTTCACTTGATCACCTTTTACTAAATATCTTTTTTTTAACACTCTTTTACAAATTACCCCTCCGTTACTATTATATGCAACTGCGACCGCTGTTTAAATCCACGAGGCTAACACAACTCCATGCAATCAAAACCACAACAATTTTTTCCTTTAAATACTGTGTATTTAGAAGTTTCAGTAATGTGAGCATCAAAATAATATAAAAAACTATGTTTAAGTATCATCACTCAAAGTCATATTTAGATGGCTTGAAATCAATCATCAGATACAGTTGTGTACATACATACCGCACCATATCGCATTCCTAGCATTTGGGAAAGACCACATGGCTCATATATAGAAGGAACTAACACCATGTCTGCTGCGGCATAAAGCATGTGGGAAAGCTCCTCGCTGTGTCAAATCGTAGTACTTATGTCAGTTTCTATGAATAGAGCATAAATAACTCCATCTGTTGCAAGTTACCCCTCAAAAAGAAGCATAACCCCAGCATGAATAGAAAAGGCAGGAAAAGAGAAAAACGGGGAGGGGGTGATATTCGAGGGAAGTCTGGAAATCAGTAAAATAGTGGATTAGCTATACATTAATAGGATACGGATACTGTTACCACGGCCATACTACAAAATAGAAAGATATGCAAGTATTAATTAGCTTGCAACAATCTTGAAGGGGAAAAAAAATAAAAAGAGGAATTAAAAGATTATATAAACTGAGAGATTAAGAAAATATTCATAAAGGATTTCATACTTGAATTGCTGAATATATTTTCCATTTTTTGTTACAAGTGGCTCCAAACCTTTGATGTTAAGAAATAAATCATGAAATAACTGAGTAAATAAAAGACATCTTAAGCACAAGTTTCTTGAATCAGAAAACATTATAAAAGATCAATTTGAAATATGAATGTTTCCAGCAGCTATTCAGAATAGATTTTAAAAGACCAAGACCATTTGCTTTCTAAAAAGTCTGAAGTAAAAGCCTTGACAAAACACCTCCACTAAAATAAAAGATATTAAATTTGATGCACTAGCTATCAAGTAAAAGAAAAAAAAAATATATTAATAGGGAGACGTTCTGATAATTTAAGAAAATAGAACTGCAATACCAAGGTTGTATGAAATAACAATGCAAAGCTAGAGGTAAATTATAAAACAATTGAAAAGAAGAAAATAATTGAACTTTTGAAAATAGTACTTCGTAGGGACCACTAAACAACGAAATGATATCAAGCGCAATGCAGGCTCATGCATGGTGGAGGCTTTAGACAAAAAGGGCTTATAACAAGAAATCTAAACAGGAAAACACTCCCGGCGGTTTACTTACTGAGATGCAACATAAGAAAGCAATGCGGTAAATTCTATTCTGCGAATCTACTGATTCAGGTCCACACCTCTTTGGTTCATATAGCCCTGGATTTAGTTTTAATAACTGTTATCAGTAAGGAAATAAGCCATATAGCCACAGGAAAGAAGAATTACCAATTCAGTGTCAGATAAAGTGTAAAAGACAAAGTTTCAAGCATGTCAAGTTTGCAGGAAACACCAACTAAATGACATTAAACAAAGAGTGGAGGAAACATTTACAATCTCGAATTATAGCAAAATTTATTAGACATTAACCTCAAACCCATTACCAAATCTATAAAGATGTCTGAATTCTCCTTCATCTCGGCCATCTGAAGCTTTTCCAAGGACAACCATCCGCCCAACCTAAATTAACGCCCATAAAAGAGAAAAAAAAAAAAAAAAGAAAAAAAGAAAAAAGAGAGAGACATTAAATCTCACTAATGCATTCAGCTGCATTAAGCTTGACAAAAACTTTCATACAGAATAAATAACAACAACAAATAATGATTAATTTGCTATCAATAATAGCCTAGTGGTTCAGTGTTTGTTTTGGAGTGAAAGAGGTCGAGGATTGCTCACTGGACCCCCCTGGATTTTCAAAAAAGTTTACGGATATTATAGTTAATCTATAGACATTTGTATAATCCTCTAATTTTTTGACCACAGATGGAGCTATGTGGGAGCGAACGGGTCACTAGACCCCCCGGAATTTTAAAAAATGTTCAAGAATTTAATAGTTAATTTGTAGAAATGTCTATAGTCATTTAATTTTTTGACATATTAAAAATTTCTATAGTTCTTTAATCTTTGACATATTGTTTTGGGTCCTCAAAAGACATATATGTTATAAAAACTGTATGTATTGATTTCAGAACATAAAAAAAATAAAAAAAGATTATTGTAATATATTAATTGTCACTTGGATCCCCCTGAATAAAATTTCTGTATCCATCACTGATGGCAATCCCCTTCCACTTTAAAGAATTTCAAATGTTCCAAAAGAAAATAGATTGTAAGGGTTGCCTTAGGTTCAGTTTTGCATTGTACAATAACTCTGGCTCATTATTTTGGGGTTTTCTTTAGAAGTGGAACCTAGAGAATTTCACTTTGGGGTCTCCAAAATAGGACTTATATGGTTTAAAAAATGAGATTTTTAGAGTTTAATAAAATCAGGGCTCATTTTTTTAGAACTTGATTAAGAAATCATAGAAAAGATCAACTATTTCAAAGTTCACGCCTAAAATTCCTTACACTGTAAATCATGATAGCATTTGCTTCACACGTAGGGCTGGAATTGTACCAAGCAATCCCAAAGAGAGTTATAAGGTTTATAAATTTCTATGAAACTTATCTTCTATTATTTAAACATCTTAATTGCACCTATTGTTTTTTTTGGTTTAAATAACTAGGTTCAATTTAATGCTTAAAATTCATTTCATAAATGTTAAAACTCAAAGTATTGAAATTCCCATAACTCATAAATTAAAGAAACGCATACTATAAAAAGTTTCGTTCCCTATCAGCCTATCCTAAAAAAGAAAAAAGAT
Organism: Omphalea diandra; assembly: GCA_949677035.1. NCBI lineage: Eukaryota > Viridiplantae > Streptophyta > Magnoliopsida > Malpighiales > Euphorbiaceae > Omphalea > Omphalea diandra. Next base: position 11,375 of record CATIWR010458853.1, on the reverse strand, counting down.
TGTATTGATTCAACTAGACTATGAAACTTTCACATATACATTAATCATGCAGTATATCTTAAAATTAATATGACCTTTAATTATTTATTCCTTTGGGAACTTTTCTTATGTTCTACACAAAAGCTTTTGCTACCATCTCACTGCCCACAAAGATAACGGGTTGCCTTCCAGACCTTCAGTTAAGGAAAGATCATTCTATACCACGTTAAATGGAACTTTATGGCTCCAACAACAGTTCTTTTATAAGAGGGGAAATTTAAGCTATCCTCCTATCCCAACCATCTCATGCATGCATGCATGCAAGCTACACGTAAAGACCAAATTAACACTTCACCCGTGCTGACTTACTCTTAAAGACGCTCTTTTAAAATCCCGTAAAGCACAAGCAATCGAAGAGGCTGAAAATAAAGCAGATCACTCCACAGCAGATTAAAGGGCAAAAAATGTGCAACATATTTCACGATATTTTCTACTCGAAACTTTAAAGCAGATATAAATACTTGGGCATGGTATTCAAAAATCAAAATATAACGTTAAAAAAAAAAATTGGTAAAGAATAAACAGCCCCTATTTCAGTCAGATATGGATCTGTGTCTGACACATGTTCCCAAGTTCAAGAACCGTAGAATGAAACTTTCATATACTAATCATGTCATGTTCATCCCTTATAAAAAAAGAAACAGAAGTCTTATTACCATCTTGTTTGCAACTGTCAGGAATTTTAAGAGTTTTATCTCTTTAATGTGGAGGCATCCCAGGAAAGGATGGAGAAGGGCAATAAGGTATTTAGAAGAATGTCAATAACTGCCCAAAAAATAGAAGAAACTTGAAAAGAGTCACAAGACATAGAACACTTAAGAGAGGGTTTTAAGGGGGGAGGAGAAAGAGAGGATCACTTGTCTGCACAAAATTAATCGGAGGAAAAGAGTAATGATAAACTTACAAGTTCTTCAATGAGCCTAACTGCGTGGGTAACCAAATGAAGACCCTTTTGAGGAACTATTCTACTTGTACAAACAACCAAGGGAACCTTCATCACTTTGTCAGACACATAGCTGGCAGCTTCAATGCCTTCAGAAGCCAAACCAAGTCCCCTTTGTAGATAGTATTTGCATAGCTTCTTGCGCTCAACATTTTGAGCTGCAAATATGAAGCAGTAAGCAGTGAATACAGAATAAAATTCTTCAAATTTATATCTAAACAATATATCCTCTTGATGGAATTTAAAAGCACTTCCAATAATTGCAAGAAGTGAAAACAGGTAGATGATGAGAACAACCATGCATAGAAAACAGTTCATCAGTAATACCTATATATTTATTCTTTTTATTTACTAGAAAATCAATTTTTTAAAAAAACAATGAACTAACCAATTCACCACATTGTTAGCAGTCTGCAATTGCCTAAACTTAATCAATAGATTAAGGTTAAGAAAAAGGGGTTTGCATAGAGTATACTCAGAACAGATGAAGTATAATAATATAAATAACAATTATCCCTTATTTCACACATCTAAATCATGTTATGAAAATACACCAACATCTATGTGAAGAACAGATAAAGATATTTCATAGAAATGAAAATAAGAAATGACCAATTGCCAAATAATAAAGTAAAATCTTACCATTGAACTTGGCAGGTAAGAAAACATCAGTAGCAGGATTCCACATTGCAGTGTCTATCCCATTTAAAATACCAGAATACCTTCAAAATTGCATAATACCATATTATAGATGCATAGAGAATGGTAACCATATGAAAGCAAAGGAAAAGAGAAACGTGCAGGGAAAAGAATTGCATTAGTGATACGAACATTAAATAAATGATAGGATATGCAAAATGCAAAAGTGCAACGCATCAATTGCATATGGATCAGTTGACGGTTCTGACTTCAAAACACTGAGTGCAGGGACACATGTAAGAAAAATGGTTGCCTATTAAGTTTTACCAAGAAAATATTGCTAACCAGACAATTCAAAATGTATACATCAAAAAGTCTATATCAAATTATCAATTAGCATTTTAACACCAACTCCTCAGCCTTTCCAAATCCTGTTAAATACCAAGTTTCCATTTGGGCTTGTGGTGGAGCTACAATTTGCACACTGCTTTTGTAGTCTCTAGGGCTTGGCAAACTATAATTTGGGAAAGGTAGATTATTAGCTTTCCCCAGGCCATGGTTTACCACAAGAAAAAAAAAAAAAAAAACTCCCTCCGTCCCAAAATAATGAGCAAAATTTCTATTTTGAGCGTCCCAAAATGATTGACAATTTCTTTTTTTAATTGATAGTTAATCAAGTAATTGTCTAATACTTTATCATTAATTGACATCTATTTCCACACTATCAATAAATTACTACCTATATTTTTTACTTTGAATTTGTATGTTCAATGTACTATTCAATAATTTTTTTTAAGTTTCAATAATCATTTTTTTCATTTTATTGTAGGATTTTTGATGTACAATGTTAAAAAAAATGAGTTGACATTCATAAGCAACATTAATAACTATACTGTATCAATGTTGATAAAATAAAAAAATAAATAAGGATATTTTAAAGAAAAAAGTGGTTAAAATACACAAAATAACTATAATTAACTAACTGAAAAACAAGTCAAACACAATGTCAAAAAAGTAGCTGGAAACTTGACACTTAATGGGGCCTAAATCAAAATTAAATAGCCAAATAATTTAGCCAAGAAATTAGAACAGGGAAAACAAGTATGAAAAACAGGTATTTAAGAAGTATTTTGTTTTCACCAACAAATAATGGCTGTATTTATGTTGCTGATACATATCTAAGGCCTATAGAATTAAATAACTGGCTGTTCTGTTACATAACATAATGACCTTTATATAATGAGATCAGAGGTCCTGCTATATAACAGCCGTAACAGCCATTACCGTTAATGTAATGGCCTTTCAAGGCTGTTATAATAGACAGTTCACATGCAGCACAGTCCAATTGTGTTCACTAACAGACAGCCTGCACTGAGAAAAGCACCACCAACCAGCTTTCTTTGCGTTTTTTCTTTTTTTCATTTTGCCTTCATTTTCCTCCTTCTCCTCTTTCATTTCTTCTCTTTCTCCCATTTTACTTGTACCACACCAACACCCAGCCAGCTTAACGCTCAAGATTTTTTCATAAATTAACTCAAAGAATTCAAAAAAATTTAAAGAGCAAAATTCTTTGAAGGAATATTTCTTCACACTAAAAGAGGTGATTAATATTTATAATCTATTTTTTATTAGATTACAAAATACTGTTTAATTTCAAATTTTAATTAGGTAATTAGCTTGATTAAAGATTAGAAAAATACAATTTTATCTTGATTACGTTACAAAATATTGTTGAAATGCATATTGGGATTACAAAATATTATTAAAATGTAAATTTAGATTACAAAATATGTGTAAATATAATTACAAATAAATTAAAACTTAAACATAAACCAGACATTTAACTTGTTCAGTGTCTTTAATGTGTTTCAGTCTATGGATTTAGGTTTAGAATTAATTAGTTTTATAGTTTGCAAAATTCATAAATTAAATTCATAGTTAATTTTTTATTATGACTAAACAAATTTTTATTTTATTTTATTGCGTATCTAGATTGCTAAAATATAGGAGTTGAAAATGCTCGTCCACGTGGAAATAGGGGAAATTCTTTAAAGTCAAGTGATTGTATTAAGTGGAATTATGCGCATTGACAAGAAATAAGGGTGAAATTATTTGTGATGTATATGAGAGAAGGCAATAGGTGAATAACTAGGCTGAAACCACTCTTGGCCGTTAATGGTTAAATATCTAGTTGTCCCAAACTGATAACTGCTATAAGAAAAGATATGACTAAACTTCTGAAATAGTATGAAGCTACTCAAATGGGAAAAAGAAAATAACAAAAAGCTTGAAGATGAAATTTCTAGAATGAATGAAGTTGAAGACTTAGATGATGAAGAAGAAAACTTAGAATTAGAATTTGTAAGATGGGAAAGTATGAGACAGTTTGATGAACACCAATATAGGAGTGCAAAAGCACATTATGATGCGGGGAGTAGTAGTGAAGTTGTATTTGAGAATTCAACTATAGTTAGAAAAAATGGTAGAGAAATTACCAGATACATTTCTGCATCAACACTAACTTCTAAATTGGCAACAAGCAAGTAGAGTTGAAGAAGGAAGCAACTCTAAAACAACAACCAAAGCTAAACAAAAGGTAAAATTGATGAAAGTTTTTAGCAATCTTGTGGTCCATAATCAATTATCATTTTCAATTGTTAAACTCACCTTGGACTATATCACCACTTAAAGCTGTTGTAGAAGTTGAACCTAATGTATCTTCAGCCTTTTCTAAGCTAGCAGTGGTATAACTCCCAAATGAATTCCAGTTGATTAAAGAATATATAACATCTTTTGATTACATATGAAAATAGAGGTCTAACCATAATGAGTGATAAATAGAGTGACCCAACAATGATGCATATCATCCATCACTTGTTGATTTATTCAAATTGTGGCAGTTCTTCATAAATTAGTTGATGTTCTCTTTTGTTTATTGTAGATATGTAGACTACTACTTTGGACTTATAAAACAAATAGTAGATGAAATTAGAGTTGAAAAGGTAGTGTAGATAATAACAAAAAATGAACCTACAATTTATACACTTGTAGTGGACAACTTGTTGATTTATAACATCTTTTGATTCCATATGAAAATAGAGGTGTAACCATAATGAGTGATGGATAGAGTGACCTAACAAGAATGCATATCATCACTTGTTGATTTATTCAAATTGTGGCATTTTTCATAAATTAGTTGATGTTCTCTTTTGTTTACTGTAGAGATGAGGACTACTACTTTGGACTAATAAAACAAATAGTAGAGGAAATTAGAGTTGAAAAAATAGCGCAAATAGTAACAAAAAATGAGCCTGCAATTTATACACTTGTACTGGACAACTTGTAGTGCTCAATACATTGATGTAATTTTTTAAAGACTTGGAAAAATGAAAAATGTTTAAAGATGTTATAAAGCTGGAAAAAAAACTATCACCAATTCATATACAATCACAATTGGGTGTAATTATATGAAAGATTTACATATAGAAGAGAGCTTTTGCAACCTAACATTACTAGATGTGCCACTAATCTTATTGCTTTAGAGGGCATATTTTACATAAGCTTGCATTGCGAAATATGAATCTGATGCATGTTTAATAAAAAAATTTGGCAAATCCACTAATGGGCCAAATTACGAAATATCAACTTGTACATGGCATGGATTATGAGAATAAATTGTTTTGGGATAAAGCAAATTAACTCATGAAATTTTAAAAGTATTTATTGAAAGTTCTAAGATTGGTAGATGGTGATGACAAACCAACAATGAGTTTTATATATGACAATTCAATGAGTAAAATTGGCAATTAAGAAGAATTGCAAAAGTTATGTTCAATGTCATTAATGACATGAAACTTTTAGTTGTATAATAATTTGAATGTAATAGGTGAGTTCAATCAAATTTACTTATAATTTATCATAAAGTTTAATGAGATGGATAAAGTAATAAATTCATAAATATAATAATAATAATCTAATTATACTTTGACTTATTTTAAGAAATTATTTAAATCCACAATAACAATATGGACGCATGACATCTTAAGTGATAATGACGTCTATAATGGAACAAAGGCTGCCATTACAAGGTTGAAGCCAAATTTAGACAATTAAGTACTCGCACTTAATGAAGTAGATGTTTTATTCTATGTAATTAAGTAGTTATTTGAATTGAAAATTGAATACGTATGAATGATTACATAAATTGATTGTGCAGATGTTTCTTTTCTATGAAAACAGGAGAGACTTGGTACCTTAGTAGCACAAAAAGCAATTAACTTGACCAATTTAAATTAATAATTCTTCAATTAATAAAGATATATAATAAACAAATATTGTATCCCTATCAAAATCTAACATAATGTATAATAATCGTTTACAATTAATAACTGAATGGTGAATCAATTATGAAGAAAGTGCACATCATTTGAAAGTAATTGTAATTAAAATTTTGAGCCAAACAACTTCAACATCTAATTGCGAGAGAAACTAAAATACATTTCCTCTAATCTACACAAATATAAGAAATAAATTACAATATAAAAAATTGAATGCTTGTTTTGTACATTACAATATTAGGTTTAAAATTAGAAATACAATCATGATGAGTCAACAAGATTTAGAAAAAAGGTAATTTGGATCACGCTAATAGGGAAAATGATCCATTGTTTCCATGGTTGAAAGAAAGAGAGATCTTTAGTGAAACCAATGATTGGTTAAATAGAGAAGATATTACATAAAAATGTGCAAGAGAAGGCACTAGTGTTGGTATTAATGATAAGCATCATGGTGTTGTGATGATGATGATAATGGTGGTGGTGGTGGCGGTAGCCAAAGAAGTGGACAAGAAACTGGTTTTACTTTTCTTGAAGAGAATTTGTATTATGATCTTGTAACATTGATGTTGGTGGTTCTACTTATAGAAATGATCCATCTTCTTTGCACATCAATCGTCGATCTCAAGATAGTAGAAATTATGGTGAAGATGCATCTAATAGAGATATTTCACACATAATTTGAAGGGTTTCAATTCAATAGTTTTTATTTTCCTTGAGGTGATTTGGATTCCCTTCTGCTAGTGACTCATTAACTAATCCTACTAAATTTACAAACAATTATGAATATATTCCTGATTATATACTAGTGAGTTTATTGTTTTACTATGTACCGCCACAATATAGTCATTGTTCACAAGCATATGAGAATCAAAATTTTCCAAGTGAAAATGCAAGCAATAATCTAAATCTCTTAGGCATTCATTTTGATATTAATAAGGTACAATCTTTTATCATTTGCTTTATATCAAATTGATAAAACTACTTATTTAAGTTATTAAGTTTGGATAAAGATTATAGATGTTATATCTTTATTTATGTAATTTTATGCTTATTAGTTAGTTGTAAGTCAGTTTTAGTGAATTATAAAAATATTTTGCAACATTTGAGATTTCATGTAAAAATTGCATAGTGGTTTGTCATTACCATTACATCATGGTCGTAACAGCTTCATTATTGTTATGAGCAATAATGATCGTGACTGCAACCACAATTTAAATCCATACTGAGGCCATTGTACCATTCTTCTAATACAGATTTAAAATGTAGTTGTACAGTTTTAAATAGCAATAATAGTCATGATGGCAGTCTTGTGAAACAATAATGGACCTGTTGCAGCCATAACAATAAACTACTATGCATAAAAATGTTACAAACTAAAAAATATCGACATGGTTCACTAAAATTATGAAGTATAACTAACTTATAAGCATAAAACAATATTAAAAAAAGATATAACATCTATAGTTTTTGTTCAAAATTAATAATCAATTTACATAAGTAGTTTTACCAACTAAATATATAGTATTTGATCAAAGATTGTATCTTACTAATACCAAAAAGAGTGTCTATGAGAATATAGCTTATATTTTCACTTTGAGAATTTTGATCTCATATACTTGTGAAGACTGATTATATTATGGTGGTGTGTGATAGAATAGTGAGCTCACTGGAACAAGTGGTTCACCTTGGCTTTAATAAAGAGGTTAATCAATCACAAATAGGAAGGGAGATACAAATCATATGTTGCATAATCAAGAATATGTCCACAATTGCTTATAGAACTAACACCATTTTGAGGAGACACCACCAAAAGAGAACTAAAATCATCTATAGAAATTTCAAAAAAATTAATTGAAATCCTTTAAACTTTATGTGTAAAACATCTTTATCAAATGCATCCGAACTATTCTTTCTACTATCTAGAGTAGGGAATTAAACAATAGCCATTATGTAACAAGTTTTTAAAGAGCCATTACTGTTACGGCCGTTACGTAATGGCCATAACTTTTTTGCATTGTGCAACGATCATAACGATTGTTACATAACAATAATAGTTGTTATGACCGTTATTTTAATAATGTCACCGATACGTAATGGTGATATTATGTAAAACTGTTGTTTGCTAGGGTATGTTTACAAATTAGGCAACAAAATCTTCTTTTTTTTTTTTTCCAATTTTAAATGTTAATGTATGTTATCCTATGTACAAAATAGGTGTTGCGTGTGTACAAAGTGTGTTGTCCCTTTTGTTAATAATGTTGAATCCATTCCAATGTATTTTGCATTAATTATTATTGTCTCTCATAATTATTTATTACTCACCACTAAGAAGACACACATCTCACAGTTCTACATTTCTTCTCATCTTTCCTTTGAAATTCTTTCACAAATTAACTAAAAAAACTCAAAGTTTAAAGAGATCACAATTTTAGCTATCTCACGCTATTTAAAGGAGGTATGTTAATATGCATAATCTCAACTTTTTTATTGTTTTACTAGTTTTTTATTCCAAAATATTATCATGAAAATTTAACAGAATCTCCCTATAAATTGAACTATTTTTGTCATAACACGAACCTAATGCCTGCAAAAAATCACAACATCTAATGTCCATCTAGGGCCTCTAATTATTTAATATATATTTTTCACTTTCATTCTACAATTTCATCATATTCAAAGTAAATATCTAAAATCTCCAATTCATTATCTCAAATATAATTCTCAAACAATTCCCCAATTTTCATTATTAACGCTCAAGATTTCTATTTAAATAACTTATTTGGATTAATTCATCTAACCTTTATAATCAAGTCCAATAATTCCATTTGAATATCTAAGCCCTTGAATAGTATTCAAAATCATAATTAATTCTTATCAACCTTCTTAAATGTAATTAAATCCTCAAATTCCATAAATTGTCTCAAATCATAATTAAGTCTCAAAGTCACTTAACTACCCTCACTATTTTTCTGTTAATTAAATAAAATACCATAACAATTCTATAATCCTTAATAATTGTGCTAATTTCAATTAATTTCTCTAATTAAAATAAACTCTCCTAATTTCCATAATTTAATCTAAAAATCACTAAACCTCAATTTTTCCATCCATTAATTAATTAACATCATTTCATATCCATCTAATCCATTTACATGCCATTAAATCTCTAATAAGTATTAATTTCATAATTTTAAACTCAAATCACAATTATTGAAAAATCAATTAAAATTCATAAAATTTCATTGAAACATCTGTAATTTGTGAAAATTATACCAACACGATTGGGATGAAGAGGAGCACATTTTGTCCCCATTCACCTCATGGACCTCACCGGAACTACCACATACAATGGCCAAAGTTTGTCGTTAGCAATCGTTGAGAAAACGACTAAAACCATTTCCTAGATCGCCTTCCCAGGAGTTCATAGAAACTTACAATGTCATTTGAGCTGTCGTTTATCTGAAATCTCAAAAAAATTAAGCTTTGATAAAAACTTTGATCGATTGTTTTGTCGCCATCCGACCTTCGTTCTGGACGAATCATATGTTCTTGAAAAGCTGGTGAAAAGAGCTTTCCATACCAATTGGAATCTTTCAATTTGAAGTTGCGATTGAAGAGTTATGACCTTTTCAAAATTCTATCCCTGCTTACCAGAATTCTATTGATTTCTGTCATTTTCGCCGCCATTATTGGCGATGCTCGAGCTGGAGATTTTTTCTGTCACATAAGGGAGGTCGCTGGCCTCCTCCTCTCCCTCTCCTTCTCTTCCTCCCTCCCTTTCTTTCCTTCTTTCCTTTCCTTTCCTTTCCTTTTTTTTTTCTTCCTTTTTCCTTACTTTCTCCGATTTTCTCCTTTGGTAGGTGGAGAATTATGGTGTGATTGGTCCCATGTGGACCAATCACAACCATACAATTTTTTTACACACATATATATATATATATAACAATTATTATTATAGTACATAAATAAATGTAATTAAAACTCTAAAAAATAATTCAAACTATATTTATACTTGAACTAAAATAATTTTCTCTATGAATACTATTTTTAATAATTAAGTTCTAATTTGAAATACTTTATTTCTTTTTAACTTCGCTTAAATAAAATTTCATTATAAATAAATCATATATAATTTAATATTGAAACTCACTTAAAATATTTATAATAATAATTCATTACTATTAGCTTTATAAAATTTCCATACATACAATTTAGTTAAATTTTAAACTTAGAAATAAAATATAATATCATAATCACAAGAACTTAAATAAATTTAAAAATCTACTTTTAAAATATTTTGCTCTTCTTAAAATTAAATTAACTACAATACCAATTATATATACATATACCTTAAATCATTTTTCTCAATAAGAACTAATCTATTATATCAAAAATTCAAATAACTCACACTAAAATATATTTTAATAACTCTAACAAATATAGCTTTAAGAAAAATATAAATTAAGATTTTTAGGGTATTACATGTTAATTTAAAATTTTGATTCAGTTTATTTGAGAATTCAATTCGGTTATACATATTTAAAATTTTTTATTTTATCAGTTCGGTTTGATTTTAAATTTTAACAAATTCAAAAAATTGAACCAATCGAATTTGCTATACCACTACAAAAAAATTGAATTTATCTACTATAAAAAAATAATAGTTAAGTCTTGTTTTTATAGTAACTAAGACCTTTGTTACTAACAAGTTGTAGTTGCTATTTTTCGAATAGCTAAACTAAATTTTGTGACTAATAAGTAACTATTTAGCCACTACACAACCGTAGTCGTTGTTGTGTAATAACTGAATAGCGACTACAAAATTATAGTAGCCAAAGTAGTAGTTAATTAATGGTAGAGGCAACTAAGGACACTAAAAATAGTGACTGTTTAGCTGCTAATAAGTGTAGTCACTAAGATATCACTTTAGCTACTAATATTCTTGTAGTCACTAAATAGCAACCGTTTAACTACTACAAGCTGTAATCGCTAAGATAAAAACTTTAGCTACTAACTTTCTTGCAGTCGTTGAATAGAAATTGTTTAACTACTACCACTTGTAGTCACTAAACTCTATAATTTAGCTACTATCTTTATTGTTGTAGCTAAATATAGGTTGTTTAGCTATTATATGTTATAGTAGCTAAAATTTTTTAAATATTAAATTAAATTAAATTTTAATTATTTATTAATAGTATTTCTTATTTATTAAGATGATTTATTATTAATATTTTTTTATCATTTGTTAATAATTATTATATTGATACTATTTATTGTTTATGAATATTATTTAATTAAATTTTAATATTATTTATTAATATTAATATTGAAAAATTAAAATGGAATGAAATTTTAATATTCTATTATAGGAATAAAAAAAAGTACATTAACATCTCATGTTTTAAAAGAAAAAGTAG
>CATIWR010458818.1:0-13424 GCA_949677035.1 Omphalea diandra | reverse complement strand
TCAAAAGAGGTTCTAGACTTAGGATTAACCATCCTAAGTCTAACAAATTCTTTCTAAGATCTCATATGGTCCTATGTATCGAAGACTTAGTTTTTCCTTCTTATCAAATCGAATTATTCCTTTCCATGGTAAAACTCAAAGGAACACTTTGTCTTCCACCTCATATTTCATTTTTTTTTGTTTTGGTCTGCATAGCTCTTTTGCCTATCTTGTGTTGCTTTAAGTTTGCTCTGGATTACCTTCACCTTGTCCACAGTGTCTTACACTAGTTTTGGCCCTTCTAAAACACGCATCCCTTCTTCATCCAATAGATAGGACTTTGACATTTTCTTCCTTATAATGCTTCATATGGTGTCATCTGGATACTGCTATGATAATGATTATTATAAGCAAATTCAATCAAGGCAATATATTCATCCCATGCACCTTTGAACTTTATCATACAAGCTTGAAGCATGTCTTCAAGTGTTTAAATTGTCCTTTCTGATTGCCCATCTATTTTAGGATGAAAAGTAGTACTAAAACTCAACTTAGTACCCAAAGTCTATTACAAACTGACCCAAAATCGAGATGTAAATCGTGGATCTCTATCTGATACAATGGATACTGGAACGCTATTTAATCTGACAATTTCATCTATATATTTTTTGGCTAAGTGCTTAAATGAATTTTCCCCCATCGAATAGGCAAAAAATAGACTGACTTAGTTAGTTTATCAATGATCATCCATATAGCATCATCCTTCTTCAAAGTTCTCAGTAACCTATATATAAAGTCCATGGTTATTCTTTTCCATTTCCATACTAGAATCATCAATGGTTTCAATTTTTCAACTAGTGCTTGATGTTCTGTTTTGATCTGCTGATAAGTCAAACATGTTGAAACATAGGTTGCAACATCTTTCTTCATTTTAGGCCATAAAAAATGAGATAACAAGTTATTATACATTTTTGTCATTCCTGGATACATGGCATATGGAGCATTATGTGCTTCTTATAGGATTTCTCTTTGCAAGTTATCAACATTGGTCATACAAATACGAGAATCTAACATCAAGGCATCATTTCAAATATCAAAATCACCATGTATCCTCTGTTTTACCATTTCAATCATTTTATGTAACTTTGGATCCTTGCCCTGTGTTTCTTTAATTCGATCATGCAACATTGGTCTCACTTGAAAAGTAGCAATCAATGTCCCATTATTTTGTATGTTTAGTTCCATATTCATAGCTCGTAATTGAACTAAATAAGACCATGGAAATACCTATAAATGAGCTACACCACTTCTTGATTTCCTACTCAAAGCATTAGCAAACACATTTGAATTCCTTGGGTGATACCTAATGGTGCAATCATAAACTTTTAAAAGTTCTAACCACCACCTCTATCTCATGTTTAATTCTTTTTGGCTCATCAAATACTTTAAGCTCTTATGATCTATAAAAATCTAAAAAGTTTCTCCATACAAGTAATGTCTCTATATTTTCAAAGCAAACACAATGGCAATAAGTTCTAGGTCATGTACTGGGTAACATAATTCATAAGATTTCAGTTGTCTAGATGCATATACAATTACCTTACTATGTTGCATTAAAACACATCCCAAACCTTGATAAGAGGCATCGCTATAAACTAAAAATCCTCCATTACTAGTACGAATGGTTGACACTATTATAGATGTCAATCTATCTTTTAATTCATCAAAACTCTCCTGACATGCTTTAGACCACTTATATGTTGCATCTTTCCAAAGCAACTTAGCCAATGGAGTAGCTATAAGTAAAAACCCCTCAACAAATCGACGATAATACCCAACTAGTCTTAAGAAACTTCAAATTTATGAAATATTCTTAAGGATTTCCCATTTTACTCTTACTTCAATTTTGTTTGGATCCACCTTTATGCCCATTTCAGAAACTATATGTCCTAAAATAACCACATGGTCAATCTAGAACTCGCACTTGCTTAATTTATCAAATAGTTATTTTTCTCTCAAAATTTGCAACACAATCCTTAAATGTTGTTCATGCTCCTCTTTACTCCTTGAATACAATAGTATGTCATCAATGAACACAACTGCAAATTTTCTAAGTAAGGTTGGACACTTTGTTCATAAGAGCCATAAACGCAGTTTGGTGTATTAGTAAAATCAAATGGTATCACTAAAAATTCATAATTCCTGTACCTATTTCAAAAATCTATCTTCAATACATTTGGGTTTGAAATTTTGAGCCAATAATATCCTGATTTCAGGTCAATTTTAGAAAACACTCGTGCTCCTTGTAACTGGTCAAACAGATCATTTGTCCTTGTTAAAGGATACTTGTTCTTCACAGTAATCAGATTTAACTACTTGTAATCAATACATAACCTCATTGTCTCATCTTTCTTTTTAACAAATAATACTAGAGCATCCCAAGGTGACACATTAGGTCTGATGAATCCATTTTCAAGTAGTTCCTACAATTGGGCCTTTAATTCTCTTAACTGAGCTAGAGCCATCCTATAAGGTGGAATGAATATTAATGCAGTTCTTGGGACTAACTTAATTATGAATTCTATCTCCCCATCAGGAGGCAAACCAGGTAAGTTAGTTGGGAACACATCTGAAAACTCATTTACCATGAAAATATTTTTAAGTAATTCATTTATGAACTTTGTGTCTACCACATGTGCCAAATGAGCCTCACAACCACTTTTAATCATGTGAAAAGCCTTGATAGCAGAAACTAGGCACGCGGGTTCAATTTGCCTTTCCCCTTGAAACATAATCCTCGTATGATTTAGAGATTCTAGAACAACTTCCTTACTAAAACAATTCACTATTGCATGATACTTGGACATCCATACCTAGTTTCACATCAAATTCACGAAGTGGCAATAGTACTAGATCAACATTCAACTCAACGTCATCAATGTGAATCACACAATCACGACATACCTTATCCACAATCATCACATCTCTCAAAGGAATACTAACACATAGATTAAAACCTAAAGATTGATACCTACTACATAATTATGATGCCATATTCAATGAAATGAATGAATGTGAGGAGCCAAGATCAATTAATACATCCATTTCTAAATCATAGAGAAAAAGTTTACCAGTGATTACTTCTAGAGCAGTAATAGCTTCTTGCCTAGTCATGGCAAATACTCTAACCTGTGTCAGGGGTCTAGAACTTTGACCTTCTGATCGACTCACACCTTGGCCAATTATGGTTGTTCTACCTCTACTTCTGCCCCTGCCAAATGATACTCCAACTCTATTTGCTTTTCAAACTTCAATTATGGACTTTAATGTAGTTGTGCCTCTCTGCCTCCTTCTAACATTCTAGATCTTTTAGGACAATAAGCATATGATCAAAAGACACAAAATTAGCCTCACCAGTCAATTTTCTACATTCACCCATATGTTGTCTACCACAATGTACACATGAAGGTCATTATTGCATAACTTGGCCTTGACCTTTGCCTGCATACGATGAAACTCCTAAACCTCTACCTCTATAACTAGAGTAACCACCCCTAGTACTAGACTATGATGCCATATAATATCCATGTTTACCTTTTTTCTATTAAAATCTCCCATAAACTCAATAGGCTCTATTTTTACTTGTCGCTTTATCTTTTCTTTTTCTAATCTTTTCATTTTGATTGTAATAGCTTTTAACTTAGTATAACTTTCAAAATCTACAACTATAATCTCACTTTTGATCTCATATCTTAGTCCCTCTTCAAACTTTTTACATTTGTCTTCATCGGTGGCCATTATGAAGGATGCATAATGAGATAATTGATTAAATTTTACCTCATACTCAGCTATAATCATCTCTCCCTACTTTAGGTTCATAAATTCCTTTCTTTTATCATCTTTGGACACTTTTGGCATGTAATTATTGTTGAACTCATGAAGAAAATCATCCCATGTAAGCACTGGAGGCTAGACATCACTCCCTAGAATGGTTTGCTACCAATCATATGCATCCCCCTATAATAGTGACACTACATAATCAAACTTTTCTTCTGATATGCATTTCATCAAATTCAAAACTCTTTGTGTTCTTTTTAGCCATATCTCTACCACTAATGGATCTATGGTACCACTAAAATCAATTGCACCCTATTTTCTTAATTTGTCATACATTCTTTCTCTTTGAACTTTTGAACCCTGTACTGTTGGTTCACCAATTCTATATTATGGTTGCCATAAGATATGTGTTGTGCATGAGAATGTGTATGAGATCTAACTCTATCAGTAGGTTGATCTCTTAATGGTTGGCATGATGCTTCTATGGAATGCAAATCGACTGACTCCTCTCTCCTTGGTAAGCCATGGGTATTAACATGACTATCCTCTGCTAATGCCCTATAGACATATAAGACTATGTCATATAATAATGCAAATAGTGTAAAAGTTAAGTCATGTTCATATGTATGTCTCTATGGAACCTATCCTTGCACTGATGACAAAAATGTAACGACCATTTTCAGTTACAAATCATGGCATTCATGTCAAAAAAATACATATACATAAAGGTTTATCCATCATACATACACATTCCAAAATATGTTTAATGTAAATATATGTTAACTAATGTACAAGGCTAGTGACCATAAACTGGTTCCTATCTAGATATATGTACATGACATAAGTAGAGAGAGAGAGAGAGTTGGAATTCAGTCGATGACCTGTGGTCCATGTGTCTTTATACAAAACTTTATACACCAAAGTATCCAAACCATATGCTTCAGTATTTGAAAACCATAATTGGGATTTGGTGAGTGGCGGCTCAATGAACAAAAATAATAATAAGATTATTATGATACAGCCAATAATCAAATATCATCAGGATACATTATAAGTATAACAATTAACTATGTAAGTGCAAGTGCCATAGATTGATTTTTGTCGTGATCTTGCAAGGCAAACAATGTTCCCAAGAATTCATGTGATTTAAGTGACATTTGATTTTGCTAGCCAACATTTAACAAGTGAATCATTTGATCAATAACCTATGCCAATAGGACATATTAGTCCCATTTCCAAGTGATTTGCAAGTGTTTGACAAGCCAGTCACAACATCCTTTTAGTTCTATATGCAAGTGATCATTCACAATGGTATACCAAGTAATCATTTAGAGCATATAATTCTCACTCAACTTGTATTCACATGTAAAATGTAACAATTCAATCACATATACATGTAATAGAACATAATCATATCATAAAATTATCACACATACACAATAGAATCTAATTATGGTTTTTACTCAACTTTTGATGGGACCAACCTGTATGGTAGGTTTGGTTCTCTCTCTAGGGCTTCCTTAAAGTGCTGAGATCCTAAAATTTGATACATACATGGTTATAAGTATGTCAAAATGATTATGAATGCTTGGTATGAAACTATGGCATGATCCATGCAAGTGGACCAAGTGGTTCTGCATATTTTCCTTATATGGCAGCCTAACCTTGCTACACTTTCATAGTAATAACTCTAGATATGGTTATCCAAATGAATTGATTCATTTTTTAAATAAATTAGACACATAATGATACAACATATTCAAATTTTAGGTTAATATAAAGCACATAGAAAATTTGGTGAATTTTTGAATTTTGGCCTCTTTTAATGTCATCTCAGCCTGAGTAGGTCTTACAATCTTATTTATATCTCAAATTGTACAAATCCAATTATAAAAATGATCAACCATAAGTTACAAAACACATAAAGGAACATTTTTGATACTTTACTCATACTCTAATTCAGTCTATAAAGTCACCAAAATAAATGATGAATCACAAGGTGAGCAGGTTTTCAACATGTTGACAATTAGTCAAAATGAAGGAGTAATATCTCATTAACCATGTTAAATTTGGCAAAAATATTTCATAGGCATGTAGATCAAACATAAATGTACAACTTTCAAGTTTATCACATCATCAAATTCCAAATCTATGGCCATTAAATTCTTGGAAAATAGAATTATAAGATTAATGAGGTTTCATTGGTTTCAGGATCAGTCAAAATCAATGAGTCATATTTCTTTCCACACAAAAAATCAAACAATACTGTTTTAGAAATATTTAGAGGGGATATAACCCTACAAATTTCATGCTTTGAACTTTGTATAAATCTAAGCATAAGGTCATCAAAATATAAGAAAACAGAAAGACTAAGGTGATTTCGATTGGTTGTGAACTAACCCAAATAAATGAGCCATATCACACGCACCAAATTAAGCAAAAATGTTTTACATGCATTTAGATAGGGTATAAATCTACAACTTTCATATTTTGCACCTTTCCTAATTCCTCTTCTACGGTTATGAAATTGTGGGTAAAATATATTATGCTCTAACAATAAAACCAACGCAATCAGCTCTTATTTCTCTTGAATTTCAAATTCCATACATGAGCTATACCTTAAATCCTTCGTAATTCTTATTAACCATGCATTATTAACATCTCTTGAGAGAGTAATTGTAACATCCCTATCCATATTCATTGGCATTATCACATGACCATATTCATTGCATAAATGATATGAAATCCCATATGAACATATGCATTGGATAAATGATCATTTAGTCATGCGATTTGTAGAAGCATGACAATGACACTTGCACCATTATATTTGGGACACTGTGCATGTTATAGTATCATAAATAATGGTGTTTTAGAGCTTAATTAAAAGTATAAGGAGCATTTAGGGATTAAGAGATGGATGAAGGTGCTTAAGGAGTGAAGAAGAGGAAAAGTGACCTTCCAACCAATGGAAATGAAGCACCATGATTTTATATTATTATAATAAGTTTATATCTGCTGATTAGGGCAGAATTGAGGGGTAAGTCGGGAGGTGTTGCAGAAAGAGAGTGAGAGAGAGCTAAAGAAGAAGAAGAAGAAGAAGAAAAAGAAGAAGAGAGGGAGAAGAGTGAGCTACCTAAGGTTTTCTAATTCTGGGATAGTAGATAAGTTATTTTATCTTCTTCTCAATTGAAATTAACCTTTCATGACAAGTTAATCATGCATGGTTAGTGAGAATTATAGAGTAATTGAAGTAGAGCTCTTGGATGGAAGTTATAAACCAAGAGAACAAGAGCTGATTCTGTTGATTTTGCTGTTAGAGTAGAATTTTCACCCACAATTTAATAACCCTATAAGAAGAATTAGGGAAAGTGCAAGATATGAAAGTTGTAGCTTTATGTCTCATATAAATGTGTATGAAACAGTTTTTCTTGATTTTGTGTATGTGAGGAGATATGACCTTATATTTTGATGGCCTTATATTTTCTTATATTTTGATGGCCTTATATTCTGATTTTAACAAAGTGTAAAACATGAAATTTTTAGGGTTATGTCCTCTATAAAAATCTGTATACTAGTTTTGATTGATTTTCTGTGTGGAAAGAGTTATGGCTCATTGATTGGGACTGACTCTATACCGGGGTGAAACCGACCTTTCTTTTGAATCTGTTTTCCAAGTATTTGATGGCCATAGATTCAGAATTTAATGATGGTCTAAACTTTAAATTTGTATATTTAAGTCTAATATAAATTACTTTTAAATATTTTCATGCCAAATCTAGATGGTTGTTGAGATATTGTTCCTTCTTTATGACTTGTTGTTAACATGTTACAAACCTGCTCACCCCACCCTGAGATTGGTCCTTTGTTTTGGTGACCTTATAGACTGAATTAGACAATGAGTAAAGCATAAAAAATGTTCCTTCATATGTTTTGTAACTGATGGTAGATTATTAATGCAATTGGAGTACTACAATTTGAGATACACCCAAGAGAGTAAGACCTACTCAGACTGAGAGGACACTATAACAGGGCAACATTTAAAAATTCACCACAATTTGTGTGTCTGATATTGACCTAAAATTTGAATATGTTGTCTCATTATGTGTTTAGTTAGTTAGAAAAAAGAATCAAGTCATTTGGATCAGTATATTTAGAGTTATTGTTGTGAGAGTGTAGCAAGCTGAGGCTACCCTATTAGGAATATATACATAAACACTAGGTCCACTTGCATGGATCTTACCGTAATTGCATACCAAGCATTCATAATCATTTTGACATACTTATAATAATGTATCAAATTTTAAGATCTCAAAACTTTGAGGAAGCCCTAGAGAGAGAATCAAACCTACCGTAAAGGTCGGTAACATCAAAAGGTGAGTAAAAACCATAATTGAATTGAATGGGTGTATGTGATAATTGTATGATATGATTATGTTCTATTACATGTATATATGATTGAACTGTTGCATGTTACATGAAAATATAAGTCAAGTGAGAATGAATGAATTGTTACATGTTACATGGGAATAATATGACTATGTTTTATTACATGTATATATGATTGAATTATTACATGTTACATGGGAATAATATGATTATGTTCTATTACATGAATATATGATTGAATTGTTACATGTTACATGGGAATATAGGCTAAGTGAGAATCAAATGCTCTTAATGATTACTTGGCATATCATTTGTGAATAAGCACTTACACATGGAACTAAAAGGGCGTTGTGACGGACTTGTCAAACACTTGCAAATCACGTGGAAGATGGACCAATAGGTCCCAAATCATATGTCAAATGAATTACAGGAAGATGGACCAATAAGTCCCAAATCATATGTTACATGAATCACATAAATATTCTAGGAGCAATGTTTGCCTTGCACAGTCACGACAAAAACAAAGCTATTGCATTTGCACTTGCATAGTCAATTGTTATACTTGCAATGTATCTTGGTGATATTTGATTATGGATTATGCCATGAGAATTTGATTATTGTTTTTATTCACTGAGTCACGACTCACCAAATCACAAATTTTTTTTAGATACTGAAGAATAGGAATTGGACACTTTGGTGCTTTGAGTTTTACATTGAGACATATGGGCCATAGGTGGTCGGCTGAATCCCAACTCTCTCTCTCCTTATGTCATATACATATATGTACATCAAATACATGTTGGATTGTGTGTGTAGGATGGATAAAACCTTTATGCATATATGTTTTGGACATGCATGATATGAGTTTTGTAAAACGAATTTGGTTGTTACAGTTATTGGTATCAGAGCTGAATGAGTTTTGTAAATGAAAAGGTCATTATAGTTATTGGTATCAGAGCAATATGAGTTCTGTCAAATGAAAAATGTTGTTACAGTTATTGGTATCAGAGCAGGGATAGGTTCCATAGGGACATACATATGAACATGACATGACATTTGCACTATTTTGCATTATCATATGACATAGTCTTATATGTCTATAGGGCATTAGCAGAAGGTAGTCATGGTAGTACCCATGACTCACCAAGAAGAGAGGAGTCAGCCAATTTGCATTCCATAGAAGCATCATGTCCATCATTAAGAGATCAACCTGCTGACAAAGTTAGATCCCCTATACATTCTTATGCACAACACATATCTCATAGTCAACCACAACATAGAATTGGTGAACCAACAGTGCAGGGCATAAAAATTCAAAGAGAGAGAAGGTATGATAAATTTAGAAAATAGGGTGCAGTTGACTTCAGTGGTACCACATATCCATCAGTGGCAGAGACATGGCTAAGAAGAACACAAAGAGTTTTGAACTTGATGAAATGCACACTAGAAGAAAAGTTTGATTATGCAGTATCACTATTATAGGGGGATGCAAATGATTGGTGGAAAACTATTCCAGGGAATGATGCCCAGCCTTCAGTGCTTACATGGGATGACTTTCTTCGTGAGTTCAATAACAATTACATGCCAGAAGTAAATAAAGATGATAAAAGAAGAGAGTTTTTAAACCTAAAGCAAGAGCATATGACTATAGTTGAAAATGAAGTAAATTTCAATCAATTATCTCATTATGTGTCCTTCATGGTAGCCACTGATAAAGACAAATGTCGAAAATTTGAAGAGAGATTGAGATATAAAATCAGAAGTGAGATCACATTTGCAGATCTTGAAAGTTATACCAAACTAAAAGTTGCTGCAATCGGGGTGGTTAAGGTATGTCGTGATTGTGCACTTTGTATTGATGACGTGGAGTTAAATGCTGATATAGTACTATTGCCACTACGTGAATTTGATGCGATACTGGGTATGGACTGGTTATCCAAATACGATGCAATAGTGAATTGTTTTACTAAGGAAGTTGTTCTGGAATCTTGAAATCATACAAGGGTTGTGTTTCAAGGGGAAAGGCAAATTGTACCTGCATGTTTAATTTCTGCTATCAAGGCTTTTCGCATGATTAAAAGTGGTTGTGAGGCTTATTTGGCACATATGGTAGACACAAGGTTAACAAATGAATTACTTAAGAATATTTTCATGGTGAATGAGTTTCTAGATGTGTTTCTAGCTAACTTACTTGGTTTGCCACCATATAGAGAGATAGAATTCACCATTGAGTTAATCCCAGGAACTGCACCGATATACATACCACCTTATAGGATGGCTCCAACTGAGTTAAGAGAATTAAAGACCCAAATGCAGAAATTACTTGAAAAGGAATTTATCAAACCTAGTGTATCACCATGGGGTGCTCCAGTATTGTTTGTTAAAAAGAAAGATGGGACAATGAGGCTGTGTATTGATTACAGGCAGTTAAATCAGGTCACTGTGAAGAATAAGTATCCTTTACCAAGAATAGATGATTTGTTTGACCAGTTATAAGGAGCACGGGTGTTTTCAAAAATTGACCTCAAATCAGGAACTCAAAATTGCAAACTTAGATGTATCGAAGACAACTTTTCGAACCAGGTATGGGCATTATGAATTTTTGGTGATGTCATTTGGTTTGACTAATGCACCAGCAGTGTTCATGGTTCTTATGAACAAAGTGTTCTAGCCTTACTTAGACAAATTTGTAATTGTGTTCATTGATGACATATTATTGTATTCAAGGAGTAGAGAGGAGCATGAACAACACTTAAGGATTGTGTTGCAAATTTTGAAAGAAAAATAACTATTTGCTAAATTAAACAAGTGCGAGTTCTAGATTGTCCATGTGGTATTTTTGGGACATATAGTTTCTGAAAAGGGCATAGAGGTGGATCCAAACAAAATTGAAGCAATAGTAAAATGGGACACCCCAAAGAATGTTGCAAAAATCTGAAGTTTCCTAGGACTAGCTATATATTATCGTCTATTTATTGAGGGATTTTCACTAATAGCTGCTCATTTGACTAAATTACTTCAGAAAAATGTACCATTTTAGTGGTCTAAAGCCTTTCAAGAGAGTTTTGATGAATTAAAAGATAGATTGACATCAACTCCAGTGTTAGCCATCCCTACTAGTAATAGAGGATTTGTAGTATATAGCGATGCCTCTCATCAAGGTTTGGGATGTGTTCTAATGTAGAAAGTAAGGTAATTGCATATGCATCTAGATAACTAAAATCTTATGAATTATCTTATCCAGTACATGACTTAGAAATTGTTGTCGTTCTGTTTGCTTTGAAAATATAGAGACACTATTTGTATGGAGAAACTTTCCAGATATTTACAAATCATAAGAGCTTGAAGTATTTGATGAGCCAAAAAGAATTAAATACAAGATAGAGGTGGTGGTTAAAACTGTTAAAAGATTACGATTGTACCATTGAGTATCACTCAGGAAGACAAATGTGGTTGCTGATGCTTTGAGTCGAAAATCAAGAAGCGGTGTAGCTAATTTACAATTATTTCCAATGTCTTATTTAGTTTAATTATGAGCTATGAACATGGAACTAAACATACAAAAGAATGGAGTATTGATTGCTACTTTTCAAGTGAGACCAATGTTGTATGATCGAATTAAAGAAGCATAAGGCAAGGATCCAAAGTTACATAGAATCATTGAAATGATAGAACAAGGGAGACATAGTGATTTTGATATTTGAAATGATAACTTGATGTTGGGTTCTCATATTTATGTACCTAATGTTGACAACTTGCTAAGAGAAATCCTAGAAGAAGCACATAATGCTCCATATGACATGCATTTAGGTATGACGAAGATGTATAATAACTTGAAATCTCATTTTTGGTAACCTAAAATGAAGAAAGATGTAGCAACCTATGTTTCAACATGTCTAACTTGTCAGCAGATCAAAACGGAACATCAAGTACCAACTAAAAAATTGAAACCATTAATGATTCCAGTATGGAAATGGGAAAAAATAACTATGGACTTTGTATATGGGTTACCAAGGACTTTGAAGAAGAATGATGCTATATAGGTGATCATTGATAAACTAAGTCCGCTCACTTTTTGCCTATTCAGTGGGGTAGGTCACTTAAACACTTAGCCAAAAAAATATGGATGAAATTGTCAGATTACATGGCGTTCCAGTGTCCATTGTAACAGATAGAGATCCAAGATTTACATCTCAATTTTGGATTAGTTTACAACAGGCTTTGGGTACTAAGTTGAGTTTTAGTATTGGTTTTCATCCTTAGACAGATGGGCAATCAGAAAGGACAATTCATACACTTGAAGACATGCTTCGAGCTTGTGTGATAGAGTTCAAAGGTACGTGGGATGAATATATTGCCTTGATTGAATTTGCTTATAATAACCATTATCATAGCAGTATACAAATGGCACCATATGAAACACTATATGGAAGAAAATGTCGAAGTCCAATCTATTCGGATAAAGAAGGGATGTGTATTATAAAAGGGCCAGAACTAGTGCAAGACACTATAGACAAGGTGAAGGTAATCAAGAGCAAACTTAAAACAGCACAAGACAGGTAAAAGAGCTATATAGACCAACACATAAGAGAAATGGAATATGAGGTGGGAGACAAAGTGTTCCTTCGAGTTTCACCATGGAAAGGAATAATTCGATTCGGCTAGAAGTGGAAACTGAGTCCTCGATACATAGGACCATATGAGATCTTAGAAAGAATCGGCCCATTGGCTTATATGCTAGCACTACCACCAGAGATGGCTCATATTCATGATGTATTTCATGTGAGTATGCTCAGAAAGTATCGGTCAGATCATACACATATACTTATGGATCCAACGATAATAATTACAGATGATGTAAGTTACATTGAAGAATTAGTGGAAATCATCGGTTATAAGACAAAATAGTTACGAAATCAATAAATCCCTTTGGTTAAGGTGTTATGGAGAAACTACTCACAAGAAGAGGCTACATGGGAAATCGAAGAGAACATGAAACGACAATATCAACATTTGTTTACAGGTATTGAATTTCAAGGACGAAATTCTTTATAAGAGGGGAAGAAATGTAACATCCCTATCCACATTCATTGGCATTATCACATGAACATATTCATTACATAAATGATATGAAATCCCATATGAACATATGCATTGGATAAATGATCATTTAGTCATGTGATTTGTAGAAGCATGACAATGACACTTGCACTGTTATA
>CATIWR010458815.1:0-26730 GCA_949677035.1 Omphalea diandra | reverse complement strand
ACTTCCAGGGTTGCCATCTCCTTCAATGTACTGAGAAAGGGCAAGCATTTCAGGGTTGATTTTGCTAATGATTTCATCATCTCTATACATCTCCCATGCCTTCTCTGCTGGGATGTTCAGCATCACTTCTCCTTTCATGCTTTTCATCCCTCTCTCCCTCCCTATAGTTAGTCTTTTAATCTTTCAAGGCCTTATATAAGAACAAAAAACTGTGCCCGCTTGGTGGGGAGCTGCTTCGGTAATTTGACGAAGGCAATTAAAGCACACTAATCACTATCTCTCGGCATATATATTTTTTTTTCCGCATGATTCCACATAAAAAAATTCCTAGTCTAGGGGATTGGTGCCTGTAAATTCCTCTCCACGAAGAACGAATGGAATGGAAAGAATTCACGTTAACTCAACCATTTGTTAACACAAAGATGCAAATCTATGCATATCTTGTTATTTTATGTGCAAAAATTACAAATGGATTGACGTAATATGCCACATGGTTCTCACAAGAAAATGTATATTGTTTTTCACTACCGAACCTTTTTCTTTTAATAACAACTAGTAGGAATAACTTTCTCTCCATCAAAATTTGATTCCTAAATACTTTGGCCTCAGAGTGCGTTGCTTTTTGGTCAATGAGATTATCCTCAGAAATAATGTTTCCATACGAAGTTTAACTGATCATAACTGGTTGTTATTTTGTGTTGGCCCTCTGGCAGGCAACGACTCATCTAATGATTGCTCAACATCAGGAAAAAGGAAAAAGTACGAGTAACGTTATAGAACCAATAACTGACGTAATTCATATAACCTTTGATTGATTCTGTGTTGAAAGCAAGAAGACAAGAAAATAAAAACGACAAGAAAATAAAAACGCTGTTGTAGTAACATATGTACCATGTAGAAACAGAATCCCAAGTTGCCCGCTGGTAAATAGGACTGCTTCAAGTAAATCCACAAACAGCTCGACCTGAATATGCGCTTCGTGCCAATTAAAGAGTGGCTAAGGTTCCTTCTTTGAAAAAAAGAGATGCTTCCACAAATTTTCAATTTGTCAACCAGGTCCGATTTCTAAAGCAAGCAAGGAAGGTGTTCTCACTTCTCAGATGTTCTTCCAATATTTCCCTAGTTAAATTGGATGAACTGTGTTAAGAAACCAGAAAATGAAACAATGAGATTTCATTCAAATGGATCACATCATAGTGCTTGCATAGCTCTTGTTGAGGTGCTATTTTAAAAAGAATAGTCAGATATCGTAATCAGATGCAGGTCAATGATAGAGAAACCGTCCACATCTCAAAATAACATAATTTTTTCAATAGAATCCTTTGACTGGCATAGGCAATTTTTGTGAACATCCATCTGAATATGCAAGAGGACCTCACAACCTGGCACCAGCTGCATCATGATCTACTCATAAATGGGCTCAAATTTTGCTTTATTAAAACAGGTACCCACCTTATCTTCACCTGGTTCTGATGTCTCAAGTTCCATTTCAGCAAAAGAATGCCTCCAAAACAAAAACAACAACCTGAAATACATTGCAAATATTGATTATCAAGCCTTACATTTTATAAAAGCCTTAACAAGTACTAAAATGTGCATTGAAAGCTATCAAGCTAAGGAAACTAGGAGATGGACACAGCATATAGGCCAATAATATCACAGAAGAAAGATTCATGCAATTACAATTCATTTGAATGACAATGTTACCAATCACAGTTTCAAATTCTCTCACAAGATTATAGACCTCAACCTTATTTATGTTTTAAAAAAAAATAATAATAATAAAAATCATCCTGTGCATGCCCATTACATGGTGGGTTGTCTTAATTATCTAGTCCCAGTATATCACCAAGAATAGGTAATTTGATCTTGAAGCTTTCTGAGGATAACTCGCATCTTTTTTATAATTCATATCAACATTCCACATAACATCAATATTTCCCCCATGCTAACAAATCATTAAAAAGTTCTGGAGTAGCCAATAACTAATTTCTCAAACGTTGCCAGGCTTAGAAAACTCAGAGAGAGAGAGATCAATGTATTTGATGGTTTGATGCAATTTTCTTTTTGAAACTAAAAGTATCAAAGTATCCATGCATCTTTCAGAGCAATGTTTTCTTTTTCAAAGAGTATCTCTCTTCAGCTCCATATTAGTCATGCATCTCCAACCTTCCACGTATCTGTAAGTTTCTATTACTTCTGCAAAACATTAAGTACATGAAAAATGATTAAACTATTGCTGCGGTAACAAGTGAGACTTACCAAATTCAAAAGCAATAGAACAGTTATAAGGTAGAAGCTGATGAAATATGCAAGGGTCCAAGGAGTTCCAGTCAATTCCTTGTAGCTCTGAAATCGTACAATACAAACAATGCATAAAAATAGAGTATTTTGGTTAAAACAGATAAGCTAATTTCTTTGTTGAGTGCTAAAACAGGTAAAGATCAATTTTATGATGCAAAATCTCCCACAGATAACATATGTAGCTCAGCATTTTCCATGCAACTGAAGCTCCCAGAAATTAGTGATAGAAATATCTTCAATGCCTAATATTTTAAAGACAGCATCTTGTAACTATGCAAAAATTAATTACATCTCAAGGATTTTTTTTTCCTTTCATGGATCACAAGTTCAAATTGAACAGTCCTATTTCCAAGAATGAGACTTTGAATGGATAAGGTATACCCATAGAAAAATTTTCTTTGTTTCCATGTAAGAAACTTTAAGCTTGAATGGAGAATCAAATGTGCCACTGTCTCCTTGCTTTCCTACATTCATGATGGAATTGGCCACATTGGCAGGGTCCATGAATGTTTGACTTCCATTCATGCCCATGTAAAACATCTTGGAGCTAAAAATGCCTTAAAGTGCATTTAGAAAGTTCTGAATGTGAAGGCCAGTCATCCAAATAAAAAATTTTAAATTTTACTAGAGATTGCTTGGTAGTTCTCAATCTTTTTGTCTTTAGGCTGGTTCCACTAGTTTCCAAAATAAGCATTGCCTGATCCATTCCAAAGGTGCCAAATCTTATATTGCCATCACACCAAAAACAAAGAAACTCCCCACGTGTGCAAAATATGGAGAAACAAGGAAGCGGGAATTATACTAGAGTCTACTATAAAAAGCAGAACAAGTAATCTAGGAAAAAGTAGGTTCCTCACATACCGTACACAAAAGTATGAAAGCAAAAATGAATAGACATCAAGTAGAAAAGCATGAAACAACAATATTACCTGCATCCAGATTTGCCAGTTCCCCATCACTAGCAAATTAAAAAGTGTCACCATTCCACTTGAAGAGTCATTAAAATTGAACAGTAAATAACTGATTTGTCAAGGAAAGTAATTAACCGTTACCGAAACCATAAATTCAGGAGAACAATCAATCAGCAACCCTGAAATGAAACTGCAAAATTTAGTTGATAATTCTGCATATCATGATCACAAAAAGGACATTCCTTTATAATTATACTTAAGATATCTATTGGGCGATTATTAGTACTAAAGTGTGTTTCTATTATTAGCACCGAAGTGTGTTTCTATGTACAAATTGCAGATGCAGGAATAAAATAAAATTTCCCTCAAAGGATACTCAGATTCAGCAAGATCTGTAACTTCCACATTGAGGTTTCCAGCATTGACTATGCCACCAAAGATCTACAAATTTAAACAAGGTGAAAATGTTATAACAGCAAATAAAAAGAATATCACCTGACAAAATGAGTATATATGCTGCTGGTTACCCCAAAGATATGCCATTCTAAGAAATCATAATCGATCATACAAAAATCCACAGAGAGTGAGTAAGAAGATAATCTTTGGCTGGTCCAAAATTATATTAATGTTATACACGCCACATTGTTTTATCACTATAACTATTTGTTTGTTACCTCCAGACATGACCAAATAAGACTAATGGGGAAAAAAGAAGCTTAGTGTCAAAATTTTTCATTGAAAATAACAGAATTAGATGCAATGAAAGCTAGAAAGTTTTCTCTGCACTTCTTTTTACTATTACTAAGAAGCAATTAAATGACAATGGGTGGAATTCCTGTAAGATGGAGTGTGGAATTCAATTGATTTCATAGCTAAGTGAAGAAAGTACCCATTGTACCTGTACACCCAGAGAACAATACATGCATAGGACACAAAATATTGTGCCAGATATGGCATCAAACTTGGTATCAGGGTTAAGAATGTGGCAACAAAAGCTCGGTAGCTTCGAACATGCATCAAGAGTCTTATCAATCTTAACATTCTTGCAAGGAGGAGATAACGAATCCTATAAACAAGAAAATAATTGATCAATCATAATCAAGGATTAATAACAAAGTGAGAGACTAAGAGTTGAGTAAAAACCAAACCTTATAAACTTACAATTTCCAATAAGAAAAGTATTTTTCAAAGTTAAAAAAAAAAAGTTATGAGGGGAGTCAAAAAATTTGAAATGCAAGAACATCCTTAATTTAAAAAGCACAAGAATAAAGCATATCCACAATACACAAGTAACATATTAGTATTGAATCAACAAAGAAAATATGTCAAGAGACACCTAATCCTCTAGATCACATGAAGGCAGAGATATGTGACTTGCCGAACACGGGCTCACCTCTTGGTGTATCACCAGATATAGTGGCAAGTAGACTCATTTCCCATGTCCATAATTTTCTGTCTTCACATCTTTCATCAAGCTTCTATAGTATGGAGCCAACAACCTAGGCTACCACTTGACGCTCCACTACATAAAAGCCAAGTATGAAAGACTGGATTCTAGAAACTACCAGATAACAATAACATCAGTCTGAGTGTTCAGAAAGCACCAAAAGTTCTGTGATAATATGCAAATCATCAAAGAAAATTAAAATATTACTCTTTTGGTGCACCTTTAGAGAT
The DNA here is from genome assembly GCA_949677035.1 of Omphalea diandra. Classification (NCBI taxonomy): domain Eukaryota; kingdom Viridiplantae; phylum Streptophyta; class Magnoliopsida; order Malpighiales; family Euphorbiaceae; genus Omphalea; species Omphalea diandra. The sequence goes on along the minus strand of CATIWR010458815.1, from coordinate 21,838 downwards.
TTTCAAAACCCCATATTACGCCATATGTGCCTCTAGTGATGCCCTACATCATCTTATTGATAATGCAACTAAAGGCTGGCTCTTAAAAACCAGGGCAATTTACCACCATGAAACTGTAGACTTGTATTAATAATTTACTCAATTCCATGAGCAAATTATAAAAAAAAATCATACAAATAGAACAAACAAGGTCACCCTAATCATCGTACGCATTTGTTATCATTCCAAAATTGAAAACTCTGCAATACATCCTAAAGAGAAGTGGTGTGAGAAAAAGTATAGTAAAGAAAACTTAATAATTTATACCATTCTCCATTTGAAAGAAAAGTCAGTCCATAAGGAGATGCAAAAGTTATCGTTTCTCCAATAACTGCAAACATAAAATCACTGTCAGAGAAATGTGAGACTCAGGAAGTAATTAATTTTGACCAGAACATCCTATGTGGATATTCACTCATCCAAAGATAAAAAACAGAAAATGACTGCAATAATCTGTTTCTAGTGCAGCAAATCCTAAAGGAAATAATAGTAGGAAGTAGTTTTTACTGAAATAATGGTGGTGGAATAATTCTAGAAATAATTAACACAAGGCAAAAGAAATCATGCTGATTCAAACAATTCAATTGGAGATAAAAGAATTAACTCCAGGAGATAATTATGCAAAGACATTACCTATTGCCCATGTGATCACAAAATCAAAAGGATTTTGACCATCTCTCCAATAGTTCATAAATCCAAAGGAGTATACTTTTAGTGCCATTTCCAGAACATAGATCCACCCTGTAAGACAACAGGCAACCAAGAAATTCAGATGCATTACAGACTAACAAAAACCATTATAAAATTTATATTGCAAAAGTTTTGAATAGTAACATTTGATCCTGGAAATATCAAACTTCATCTTTCACCTGCGATATTTCTAGGGTTATCAAGTGCATAGTCCAAAAGAAACAGCTATTTGGTCTTCAAGAGCACAAAACACAACCACTCTAAACAAACATTAACAATATCTCCCAGTAGAGAAAGGTCCTTGAGTATTACATTTCATATACCATCATGAACGATACATAAAAGGAAAGAAGAAACATACCAAAAAAAAACTCCACTTCTTGCCACACTTCTTGAGCAGAATTATTTTCTATGTCAAGCTGCAACATAACATACATGTAAGGTTAGCAAAACTGAGTAAGCATCTAGATAATAAAAGATTATCGAGTGTCGACTTGCTTCAAATCTTTGGTTGTGTGAACAAGTAATTGTCCTCTACTTTTTAAGCATGATGATTACTGAATCTTTATTGCCCTGTATCTCATCCCAAATCTTCGAATTTGCTCTCTCTTAGACATAGCTTGCTGAAGCTCAGCTATGATAGAGAATTTTCTTTATCAAAGAATTCAATCAGAAATCTCAGGGCCATCATTTACTTGCTTAATCTGATGAACTGCTTCATCAGTTCATCTATATCCTTAAACAGCCTGAAAAATCAGGAAAACTACTATCTGGACGGGATGCATCAGTGGAGTTGAAGCCAGTAATGAAAGACCTTGAAAATTTATTTGGCTGGTATTAGTTAATCAAATATAAGTAAGTCATGGCTCCTATTTGATTACAGAAGCTTTGTACGAAGGAGATGCTCCGTTTTCACAATGCTCACACTGCAGACATCACTTATACATCCATGTGAAGCGAGGCAAGCACAACCTCCTATGGACATGAAGTATATAAAAACTGAGAATAAAAATACATTTTGAACTCATTTTAACAACAAAACCATGTACCAGTCTACTTTATTTCTGCTCTCAAAACAGTTCCAGTAGGCACCATAAACTTTCTTCTGTTTCTCTCCCCATTTCATGGGGATGCACCAGAAGGGGGGACTAGGGAGGAGGTAACAGAGACCCACCAACTAAAAAGTTCTTAGCAAATTAAATAAATAACAAAGAAACTTTCCACAAGATTTAATTCAATATATGGAACATGAAAACAAGAAAAAAGAACAATCAAACAAATCTCTTTCAAATTTATGGTGGTTTCAATGACAACAGCAATCAGATTCACAACAAGAATGAAGGATATTATGTAGCCAAATTTGGGGCCCCTCACAAAGGCTTTCAGATTTTCAGAGAAAGGCGAGCGGTAGATTGATGGAAAATTCTCAAAGCGAGATCGCTGCCAAAACCCACATCGTTAAAGATGCAATTTGAATGCTCTAAGAAGTTTCCTTCGAATTTGGTTTCAGAAGAATATAACTTACAACATCCTCCTTTTGAAATCTTAGAGCAATTGCATTGCAAAGGTCAGCAAATTCATCCAAGTTGATCTACATAAGAGAAACGAAAACCAAATTATATCTTTATCATAGTTTCAGCTGATATTTCAAACATTTAACAGGCAGAATGTATATCAACCACTCGTTTCTTTATCAATGATGAGGTAAGCATGAATCTTATTTCACATGAAATAATTTAAATAAACATATTGGTAGAATCAATCCTGAAGTAAGATAAAAACTCCATGCTTGAAAGAAAAATAAAAATAAAAAGAAACTATCTGAGACAGAAAAGAAAATTAGAAAGTGTTATGAGCACATACATGCAACTCCCCACCCACATCTACAGGCATGCATGCACACCATAATGTTCTAAGCTATTGTAAAGTATTCTGTCTTTGATGGAGAAAATGCAAAAAGTTCATAAAGATGCACGCTTGCTCAAAATCTGCAAACACCAATGCAGATTGGTGTTTGTGTAAAGTACAGAGTTGATTCTCTATATGAGAAGATTGGACCTCCTATAAAGACAAGAGGGAAGAAATCATTCAAGGGAATTTTTTTTTTTTACAAAAGGTGATTTTTCTAAATTGGAAGATCTGTCTACAAAATGTATATTCCACAATCAAATATTGCATTTATGTATCAGTTTTCCACATCTAGAGGCTCAAAATCATCGAAAAGAACTATTACAATCTAGGGTTCCACCAAGCAAGTTACATACATAAATGCATACAAATGCATGTGTGCATATGTGAAATTTGCATCTGTACATGTGTGTGCGCGAAGAGAAACAGAAGTAATTAATACATAAAGCCGAAAGATAATGTTGGCAAGCACTTAAGGTTTGCCACGGGCTTATATCTTAAAAACTTTTAAGCCACAAAAACACTAATAAAGATAATCTGAGTAAATATGAATTTTTCTTGTTCTTTTGCTCTTGCCTTTGGAAGTCTATGTTATGAATAGGTATGTAATCAATATGGTGTGGATGAAAAAATGCAATTTATTCAAGAAAAGAGATGAAAAGCATGAACATACCTTGAAATCACGAGTATCATCCAGTTCATCAAATATAAACTCAAATTCTTCTCTTGATATTTTTGGCAGAGTCCTAATAATTATAGATTAGAGGTTTAATTTTAGCATACATAAATATCAATATTAAAAGAAAAATTATAACCAAAATGCTAGATAACAGAAGGGAATTCAATATCATAAGGAAAACTGCCAAACAAATATCTGAAAACCATATACTTATGATCTCTTCATCAATGCATCTTAGATTTCAATATTAAATGATAAATATAGTTTAATCCTAGTTAGATTTCCAAAAAAATGGAGAAAGAAAAAAACAAATTGCTTAATGAGTTGGGTATCTCCCATACTAAAGCAACTTTTACTTAACAGATTGATGTGATGTTGGACAGGTTAGGATTCTTAACATTTCTACAAAATCAACGTTCAGTTTTATAGGCCATGATCTAGAAGTGTCTTACAGATAGTAATATAGGAATAACTGTATTTGTTCAAATCCTCAAACAAATGAATGCACTGCTTCTTATTAAGATATCCAGCATTCTGTAGTACAAAGAACATAATCCCATTAGAAAACATGTAACAACCAATAATATAATTGCAATACTATCTCAGTATGTATATACATGTTAACTGCAGTAAAACAAATCAATTACAATATGCAGGAACATAAGCTGCTCATCTAAACAAGCACTAAGGATGATTTCTTGCACAAAACACCATTATGTAGAGGCCAAGAGATTCTTCTTTAATGTTTCCAATTTTATCAAACAACTCAAAGGGAACTGGGGAATGATATTCCTCTCTAAAATGAAAGCTTTTAAAGATATTAGGATAATACTTTAAGGATGTTATCTAAAAAGAGGACAGTCATATAGTTATTATTAGTATATTACATATGAACAACAGTTAAGCATAGAGATGAATATTTGAAAACATGCATGTGCAAATCCACACAAGCAACCATAACTATGACCATCATGAAATAATTAGCTAATTTTCAATTGAAGGAAAGACAGCTGAAATTGGGAAAAGAAGAAATCCAACTGCAAGTGACATCATACTTACACACTTATCAATGAAGTTGAAGGCTCTCACCAACATTCTTCTCCTCATGCTGTCTGTCTCAGAAACTTGTTTTGCAAGCTACAACAAAATGAAGATTTAAGCATGTATATTTCTGTTTGATCTTGCAAACACAAGAACATCCTACATTTATTCTGGTCAGATATTTAAAAGAAACAGCATAAAAATTTGAAAATGAGAGGAAATGGGACTAGTTGAATGTCTTAGTGTCCACACTCACAAGTTGCAACTATAAGTGACCTTTGAAGCTGTCACATACAACAGCAAGGATCAAGTTGGTGACAAAGTACACACCCCAGTAGCACATGAAGAACAAAAAAGAGGCAATACCAATGTGAAGCCCTGAAAAGAAAAATAAGACGATAAACAATACTATATAGGTTATACGTACGAGTATTTAGTAACCAATATGCAAGAAGAAAATAAATGAATGTGCATCTTCTACTATATTAATAACCCAAACAGGAGAGGGCAGTAAAGCAAAAGTCAGAATAAAACTTTAAGAATACTGATATGGCTCCAAAGGAAAATAAGATATCTTCTGCTTACAGAAAAATCAACAAAGAATGATTACTGAAATATATAAGGGAATGTCTTTGACAGGAACTGTAGCTTAGGAGCAAGCTTATATGAGAATTGGAGAACCTGATGGGGTACACATAGCCAGGTAATTAGAAAGAATATTTAATTGGATAATATAGAGTTTTTTTATGTTGCAATTGAATGTGATAATTAATGAAGAACTTAGATTTTCATATAAGGCTCTACTCTGTTACGAGGATGTGATGCACAACACAGTTCAGTGTTTTCCAAGAGATCTAGAATATTCAGTTAGGCATACCTCAAGAAACCCAAAAGGCAAAAGAAGTGAATATGAGCCATAATTCCAAATTAGTTGGGGCTAGGTTACATGATTCCTCAAATTTACTGCAGCATTTACTCTATCCAAGATGTTCTCCTTAACCTAACTATTTCCATTCTGCATTAACAGAAATCAATCTTCATATCCTCGTTGTGGTTATGCTTATTTTTTGGATCTGTCTGGATTAGGCAAAGTGTTACTGGGTTAAATGTTTATGATCACTAAAATAAAAGGATACCTAAATCATTTTTCAAGCTTACTTGTATGCTGGTATCCATACATCTGGATTGTTGGATGTCGTAAATAAAACAAACATCTGGTACAATGTGGTACCATATGAAGTAAAAACTGTTTTTCCCTGTTGGGTATCTTCAAACATAACATAGGCTAACCAACTGGAAAACAAAAGAAATAATAGCCACAGAGCCTGCATTAAAGCAATCAGACAGCAATAAGCCATGGAAGAAATAAAAACAATGTATATTTGAATATGTTCTTATTCAGCTAGAGAGCTTATCAGTTGAATATCATAGGAGAAAAACAGACAAAAATTACAAACTAGGATTGGTTGCAATGCAAGTCTGTCAGCAATGATGACAAAGAACAGGTCAATAGAATTGTGAACAAACCAAGACATTTAAGTATGTTCCAAGCATTCCGGTAAGAATGACGATGCTCTTCTGCAAGTCCCTGAGATCAAGACAACATCAACACATGAAATCAAGACCTAAGCTGTGACAGCCTAACGCAGTTCTGAAGGCATGTTCACTAATAACAACATTCATGATTTTACAATTCCAACCCTACATTCACAAAATGGTTCTTAAACAACTCTATATCAATCTTGTTCTTCTTTGGATGAGTTTGGCATTGCTATTGCAAAATTTTTCTTTGTTAAGTTACCACATTTTTGGGTTTTAAAAATGCTTTTGTCTACACATAAAAGTGGTTTAGATTCATTATCAACCTAATTCAATAGCTATTAGCAAAATCTTTAAATATTAGCTTCTTTCAAAATAAACTTTTTACTCACAAAACTCATATTGAAAAAATCTATAGTCACTTAGGAAAGATAATTTTTTCTAATTTTTGTTCCAAAATCAGCTATTAGCAATGGCAATGCCAAATTCACCATTCTTGGGCCATTGGAAATCTTTTTACAGCCCTCACAAGTTATCATATCAAATTAGTTGATTCATTAATGGATAGAAGAGACGAAATTCTGGGAGATGAAAGCTTTATGACTCCACAGCAAAGCATCTATCTGTTAAAAAAAAGGCATTGAAGTTTTTGAACCAATATCTCTAGGGCGCTTAATTAATGTCACACCAACCAATGTCTCTAAAGCACTTAATTTATGTCACACCAATAAGATTTATGATTTCTCCAAGATTGATTGCATTTCAAGACTTCATTCATAAATTTCTAGGATAACCACCACCTTTAAACAGCAATGAAGAACTGGATCATAGAAACGACAGACCATGCCATATCCCTGGATTTCTTTTTCCAAGAATTGAACAAAATAACTTTTAGCCACCAAAGATATTTAACGCAAAAATATAAGAGGTCTGCAAGACAACAATCTTAAACAATTTGCAATTGACATTCACAGAATCAAAAACTAACATGGATAGTGTTTGTCATGCTCCAAATGTCCAATGATCTAGCAGTATTTCTTTGTGAATAACAAACAGATATATCCTCATATTGCACAGGAAAAACAATTTGAATGGCATGGCAGCACTTAACTCTAGATTTCACATAGATGGGTACATCGATAAAGCATAAATGGGTTAATATGAGTATAAAACATTACTATCACATGATACCTGATGCTCAGGATAAAAAAGATGACTCTTATATATGGGGCAATCCTAGGAGGAAGATAATCAATGGCCACAGGAGACAAATAAAGAGCGTAAACCAGCAAATCTGCAACCAAACTTGATAGGCAAATGACCTGAAAACTCAAACCCCAGAAAAAAAGCATCAGTAGGATGAAGAAATAGAAGGCATCATAGCATCAACTGAAGCATAACATTGAAGCTATCAACTAATAATATGATGCTGTGAAATAAAAAGCCAGGCTGTTTAATCAAGATGAAATATGGCCTATACATTCAGAGAAAGAGCGAGGGAGACAAAAGGTAACAAACATAAATTTATAATTTATTCACACTTTTCATAAACATTTTTGTTGATAACAACATGATACAGAAAAAGCAGAAAAGGATTTTGGTAATAATTTTCAGTGAACAAGCCTATCATCTTCACAATTTGGATTGAGCAGAGAGCCCAAGTAACAATAATCAACTATTTGCAAAAACACCCTGTTGACCACATGGAGAACTAGTATCAAAGATTATAATCTAAAGATGTTAAGAAAATCTGTAACTGATCATATAGATTACAGAAATAAAGCTTGTTAGCATAAGAATTTACAGGAAGCAATTGTTAATGCCAGGTCCAAATGGAAAGAAAACATAAAAGGAGGGAAGTGCACAAGTAGGTACCAGAGCATATCGCTTACAGAGATAACAAAGTATGCAATTTTTCAGACTGATTGAAAGCAAATCCACCTTACTTCATTAGGAGAACAGGAAAAAGCTACAGAACATTATTTGCAGAAGCAGAATATATGATAGTATTTCAAAAAGTGAAATAATATGCAATAATGTTCCTTCACTATGTCATTGTTCATTGTACTCTACCTAACAAACCAAAGATGACAACAATCCAAAAATAACTTTCAAGAACCATAGCCAAATACGTATAACAGATTCAGAGGATTTTTCCAGAAGATATGGGACCCTTCATATGAAATTGGAAAGACAATATCTGCTATGAATATGACAAGAGTTATTCCCTGCAGAAGAAAAGAGAAAGAATGTAACGAGCAAAAGACCATTCCTAGAGAGTGAGTCACGTCCATAGTTCCATCAAAGAAACAAGCCTAGTAACTTCTATCAAAGATAACTCCATAAATGCTTGACGCATGCACACACAAAACAAAAAAAAAAGGTCAAATAAAAATCAAGTTCAGTGACTCAAGAATTATAGAATCATGGTCTAGATTTAATATATGGCTCACTTGGAGCATTATTGAGCAATTTCAAGTCTCTGTAGTTGTAGAGCTATTCCAGCATATTATTTCAGTAAATTTCAATCAAAATCCCCTAAAAACTACAAGATGTTTACCGTTGTAATAAAACTTAACTTCCTCAGTTGGTCCTAAAAACATATCTAATGACAAAAACGTACATAAAAATATAAAAAATAAGAAGTCAAATCCCCAAGTTTATAAATTAAGAGAACGTGTATCATTCAACCGTAACCCGATAAGCATACCTCATAAATAAGAGACTCAGCACCAGTTAAGAAAGGCAACTATCCAAGATAGTAATAATCTCTATCGTTGCAAGAATATGAAGTATCATTCGAACACCACAAAGGTTTCTGCACCCAAAATCGCCAAGATCCACGAATTACAATGGGAGCATCAGCAGGAAAATGAAAAAGATGAGCAAACAAACCTCCAAGAAATTAAGCACTATCAATGCAAAATAATTGAGCGTCCAAAGGAAATCAAACTGAATATAAATGAAGTAGAACTTCGCCGCGCTTTCAAAGTTTGATTGGTCTAGAATTTGCTCAGGTATACCAACTCCGTCCTCAGCCTACATATAACAATAATAATGATGATGATAATCCTCAAATCTGCTCATTATAGCATACAAAACGACTACTAACCAGATCGACAAGAGCGGCAGCCTTCTGAAAACGAGAGCCGTAAGTAATGGCATCGGAACGGCGATTAAAAGATGACGTTTCGTTACTTCTGACGCTGCCATCACGGCTGGTTTCTCCTATCAGTGGCTTCTCCATTTCCAGTGTATGACGATTAATGATGAAGGAAAAAGAAAAACAGATAGTGGAGGGAAAGCAGGAACAGTAGAGAAGCCAGTTGGTCAGTTAGTGATCGATATGGGCCCACCGTATTGAATAGTATGGGCTTCGGCTGGAGATTCAGAGACGTTCATGTCTATCCGCATTTGTCTCTCGGGATTGTCTTTTGTTCACATTCCCTTTCAAGTCCATGAGATCCCATTACTTATTGAGTTGAGAATTATGCATTACTCCTTTTTTAGATAAATATGAATCTCATTTATATATTAAAATTAATATATTTTAATATATATAATCAGTTTTTAATAAAGAAAAATATGAAATTCTTTAGCAACACATGAAAAATCACTTTCAAAAGTTGAATATTCAACATAATATACATACTATCCTTCGCTATTTTATAATTAATGGAGGCAAACATATATGGGATTGACACTTTTTTTTTTCTTTTTTGTGGGGTGGGGGGTTGGTCGATCTTCATTGCAGCAACACATTCATTCATGAAAATGAATTTGACCAAAATACTGTTTTTTGCCCAAAAACTATATAAATAATTTACTTGTCGGTAGAGCCATGTAGAGTGGTTTTCTTTTTTTTTTTTTTTTTTAATAGGGTTAGTTTTTCAATTGTAAAGGCCAAGTTGATGAGTTTTATTGTATAATTTTTCAATCACAAGCTTGAAGTGCTTTTATTAATATTTTTAAAATCAAATTAGAAATTAATTTAATCCTATAATTAGTTTAGAACTTAATTGGTTTGACCCACTCAATCCATTAATTTAGTAAATGAGTAGCAATGATTTTAATATTAAAAATATCTTTTTGATATAGTAAATAAACATGTAATATATAGTAAGCTTGATAAAATTCTAATTCAACCGTATATTCAATTTAAACTTAAAAGAAAAAAAAGAAAGCTGATAAACATCAAATAAGGGAAAAAAAAATGATTAAACATAATTATGGTAAAAATTAATGTTGCTAAAACCAGAAGACAGTACGGAAACTATTTACTAAGGCCGAAATTATTCTACACATTAGTTGCACAAATATAATCTTCCTTCTAACAGAATTTTTGGATCTCACTGGCAGCTACATATATCAGACTCGTGCGCAAGAACAGAAAGAAAATCTCGCTGGTCCACTTGAATATTACATTGCATCCTCACTATAGCCCTGCAAAATATACCCTGATCCTCTTAGTAATGAATCAATCACAAGATGATAAATAGAACCCAGATAACTCGGTCATCATTCAGTTCTTAAAGGCTAAATAAGCACCTCCTATACACAAAACTCCAAAGTGTCCGAGTAGTTTACATTACAAGATCTAAGTCATTTCTTAGTAATGGTTCGGTTGAATGAAGTCCTAGGAGGGATTATTTGGAGACAGTCCTACCTTTTAAACTTTTTTGCATGAAGTTGCTACGCTCAAGGTTTGCACACGTAGCACCACTCCACCAAATAATGGCTAAATAATAATCATTCTATTATTTGTTCTACTTATGTTCTTAGCTGTTCTTCCAGTATTTCCCTAGTGAAGTAGGATGAACTCCGTTAAGAAACCAGAAAGTGAAATGACAGCAATGTAGAACTCGTTCATATTTGAATGAATCACATCATAATTCTTGCATAGCACTTGCCGAGGTGCTATTATACAAAGAATACTTGATTAAACCCCTGAAGACTAAATATTAAAATTTAAAAGAGATGTTGACATTTAATTCACTCACCATAGTTGTATCAATTAAAGAGTTATCGATCAGAGGGCTGATTTTGACCCAGCTCTGTGCTCAACATATGATGGAGAAGAACATCAACTCTTCGACTACGAGTTTTTGTGCTGCAGCAATCAAAACAATAAGTTCAGATTTCCGTTACCACTAAGTACCTGGGCTGTGAGTAAATTACAAGTTTTCATATGTACATGCAACTAGTGTACATACCCAACATAACGCCGTCGGTGCTTTGCATCATTTGCATCCTAGATTCAGAAGATAAAAGGAATACCATTTAGATTTGGTAATTAAGCAAAGCTGTGAACATTACTGGGAGACAAATCTAATAGCAAAATCTATCACGGCAGAGAAATGGCAAAAACTCAAGTTTATGATGGAAAAGATGTGGTATCCTACTGACAGTAAACACTTCCTACTAATATGACAAACTCTTTTAGTGCTCATCTGCTCCTTTCTAGTTCAAAAGGACATTATTTATAAGATACATATAATAATACACCTATCTCCTTCAAATGGATCACACTATTTCAAAGAGAACTTCCCCCAATTGACCCATCACTCCTCTTTCTCCTAATGAGGCTGTATTTTTAAGAAGGAAAAATGGAAATATAGATGTATTATTGAACTTCAAAACCCAGACTAATGATTCTCAAAACTCGAACTTGGGAATAAATTATGCCTGAAATTAAAAATTAAAAAAAAAAAAGTAGTGAACATACCTTTTGACTTCTACAAAAATTGGAATGCAATTAATATTTGCTATTTAGGTATAATTGTTAAAAATCTTAATCAGCCTGAGGACAATGGTAGGGTTTGCGACTCAAAATACCATAATTTTTTCAATGGAGTCATTTGAGTGGCATAGTTTTTTCAAGAGGACCTCACTACCTGGCACCAGTCTGCTTTATGATCTACTCATGATTGGGACTCAAATTTTGCTTTCTTAAGCAAGCATAGAACTGTTACCCACCGTATCTTCACATGGTTCTGATGTCTCAAGTTCCATTTCAGCAAAGAATGCCTCCAAAACAAATGCAACAACCTGACATACATTGGAAACATTGATTATCAAGCTTTACATTTTATAAAATGCCTACCTAAAAATGTGCATTGCCATGGGTGATCAAGCTAAGGAAATAAAGAGATGGCCACAGCATATAGGCCAATAATATTACAGAAGAAAGATCCATGCAATCACAATTCAGTTCTGACAACCATGTTACTAATCACATGAATGAAGTTTCAAAATTTCTCACGAGATTATAAACCTTACATGAATGGAGCTTCAAAATTTATCACGAGATTATAAACCTTACATTATAAAACTTATCTATAATTAGAAAAAAAAAAAAAATGAAAATCATCCTATGCATGCCCATGATATTGTGGGTTGTTCTTCATTTGATTGTACATCACTAAGAATAGGTAAGTTGATCTTCGAATCCATGATAATGCTTTCTTATGATAACTTATATCTTCCTTACCATTCAGATGAATATGTAACACAATACCAATATTTACTAATACCAATATTTACCCATGCTAACATAACATTGAGAAACTTCTGGGGTAGCCAGTCACTAATTTTTCAAAAGTTGCCAGGTTCAGGCAACTGAGAGAGAGAGAAAGATCAATGTGTTTGAGGTTTTTATGCAATTTTCTTTTTTAAAACTAAAAGTCTCAAAGGATCCATAAAACTCTACTCAGCTCAACATCAGTCATATGTCTTCAAGGAACACTTCTACTTCTGTAAAGACATAAAATAGACAAACAATTAAACTATTGCTGCATTACTGATTGAGACTTACCAAATTCAGAAGCAATAAAACAGTTACAAGGTAGAAGCTGATGAAATATGCAAAGGTCCAAGAACTTCCAGTCAATTCCTTATAGCTCTGAAATGGTATGGCACATACAATGCTTAGTGATTATAAAAATAGAGTTATAGCCTAAAACAGGCAAAACTGCTTTCTTTGTTGATTGCTGAAACAAGTAAAGATCAAATTTATGATGCAAAATCTCCAATATTTGACATATGTAGCTCATCATTTTCCTTCCAACTAAAGCTCCCAGAAATTTGTAAAAATATCTTCAGTTCGTAATATTTTAAAGACAGCAAAATTTTGTAACTATGCAAAAAGGCTTTTTTTTTTCCTTCCATAGTATCATAATTTCCAATTGAACTATCTTCTTATTTCCAAGAGTGAGATTTTAAGTGGATAAGGTGACTATAGAGAGGTTTTCTTAATTTCCACCTGAGGAACTTTAATCTTCAAAGGAGAATCAAAATATGCCACTGTCTCATTGATTTCCTTCATTCATAATGGAATTTGCCACACTTGTAAGGTCCAGCATGCTTGACTTTCACTGATATCCATGTAAAAAATCTTGGAACTAACAATGCCTTAAAGTACATTTAGGGAGTTCTGAATGTGAATGCCAGTTAAGGTTATGTGTTTCACTGAAGATTGTCTGATTCACTTTGTAAAAAAAGGGGATTGATGCTAGGTAGGTTCTCAATCTTTTTCGTCTTTAGGTTGGAAGCTTGTCTGTAGGCTGTTTCCACTAGTTTCCAATGTAATATCTTCTGTTGCTATCATGGCAAAAACAAAGAAACTCTAAACTATGCATGTGCAAAGTATGTAGAAACAAACAAGAAAATAGAATTATACTAGAGTCTGCTATAAAAAGGAAAAAGTACAAAAGGTAATCTAGGAATAAGTAGGTTCCCAACCATACACAAAATTATGATCATGAAAGCAAAACAAAAATAGAAGGTAGAAAAGCACAAAATATTACCTGCATCCAGACTTGCCCAATCCCCATCACTAACAAATTAAAAAGTGTCACCATTCCATTTGGATAGTCATTAAAATTGAAAAGTAAATAACTGATTTGTCAAGGAAAGTAAATTTTTAAGGGCCCAACAGTTACCCTAATCATAAAATCAGGAGAAACAATCAATGTAAGAGGCAGTAACCCCTGAAATGAAAATGCAACCGTTAATGGATAACTCTGCATCATGATCACAAAATGGACATTCTTTCACAATTATACTTAAGATATCTGCTAGAGGATTAGAGGCTACTTCTAGAACCAAAGCGCATTTCTGTGTAAAAATTGCAGGTGCATGAAAAAGGAAGGGTTCCATTAAAGGATACTCAGACTCAGCAAGATTGGTGACTTCCACATTGAGGTCCCCAGCATTGACCATTCCCCCAAAGATCTACAATTTTAAACAAGGCGAAAATGTCATAACAGCAAATAGAGAGAATATCACCTGACAAATTGAATATACATGCTGCTGGTTAACCCAAGATATGCCCTTATAAGAAATTGCAATCAGATTATATAAATGATCAACCCGAGAAGATTGAACAAGAAAATAAAATCTTTAATCTTATTAATGCTGCACATCAGAATGCCACATTTTTTTTATCATAATAACTAGGCCTTTGTTACTTCCAGATATGACTAAAGGTTGTGGGGAAAAAAACTGAGTGTCAAATCGTCTCGTTGAAAATAAAAGAAATAGGTGCAGTACAAGCTAGAAAGTTTCTCTAAACTTCATGTTCCTATTACTTGGTGACAATGGAAGAAAATCCTGTAACATGGAATTCAAAATTTAATTGATTTCATAGGTAAGCAAGCAAAAAAAGTGCCCAATGTACCTGTACACCAAGAGAGCAATATATACATAGGACACAAAATATTGTGCCCAGATATGGCATCAAACTTGGAATCAGGGTTAAGAATGTAGCAACAAAAGCTCGGTAGCTTTTGACGTGCATTAACAATCTTATCAATCTTAACATTCTTGCAAGGAGGAGGTAACGAATCCTGTAAACATGCAAAAGAATTGATCCATCATAAATGAAGGATTAGTAACAAAGTAAGAGACCAAGAATGGAGTGAAAATTATAGCTTACAAGCTTACAACTTCCTATATGAATATTATCATTCAAAGATAACAAAATAAAAGTGGAGTGAAAAATGTTCAAATGCAAGATCACCCTTAATTAATTTGATGAGCACAAGAATAAAAGCATATCCACAATACATAAGAAATCAGCATTGGACCAACAAAGTACGTAAAGAGATGCCTAATCCTCTTGATCACACGAGAACAGAGATATGTGACTCCACAAACATGTCCTCATCCTCTTGGCATGAACAAACTAGGCAGTTATATCATATCATCAGATACAAAGGCAAGCAGACTCATTTCACATGTCCATAACTTATAATTACAAGCAATTTCCCGTGTTCATATCTTTAGTAAAGCTTAAATAGCAAGAGGCCAAAAACCTAGGTTACCTCTTGAAGCTCTAGAACACAAAAATTGAGTGAAAGAGTGGACTTTCTACAAACAACAAGGTAATACTAGAATCTGTCTGGGGATGTTCAGAAGGAACCAAAAGTTCAATGATGTTATATAACTGATAAAAAATGTTGTTAATATTATGCTTTTGCTACACTTTTAGAGATCTTCAAAACCCCACGTTGCTCCACGCATGCCTCTGCTGTCCTTGATAACTGAACTCATTGGATACATAAAGTTACAAACTAAGGACTTACCCTTAAAACCTGGATAATTTACCACCATGAAACTGTAGATTTCTGTTAAGAATTTACTGTTTTCCATGAACAAATTGTTCAAAAACAAGTTGGAAAAATAGAGCAAACAAGGTCACTGTAATATTCCCAATCATATGTCATCATCCACAAATTAAAAAATGTATAATACATCCGTTTTAAAAAGAAGTGGCAGAGAGATAAAGAAGAGTTTAATAAAGCAAATTTAAAGATGAACATAAGCCAAAAATAAGAAAAACAAATAATTCATACCATTCTCCATTTGAGATAAAACTCAGTCCATGAGGAGATGTAAAAGTTATAGTTTCTCCAATAACTGCAAAAATAAAATCATTGTCATGGTAATGTTTGCAGCCTAAAAGAATTTGAGCCTTGAAAACAAAATTATTTCTTACGACATTATGTCAGAAGCAAGGATAGCATGACCAAAGAAACTTACAAAAAAAATCTGGGACAAAAAGAATATGTTGAGACTCAGGAAGTAATTGATTTTGACCAGATATTCAATATATGTTCATCAAATAATATAATTAAAAAAAAAAAAGAAAATGACAGCAATCAAAAAATCCTAAAGGATGCATACAAAACAGAGTAATTTTTACTGAAATAATGGTGGGAGAAAAATTACTGGAAATGATTAACATTAGGCCAAAAAAATAATGCAATTCAAATAATTTCATTGAAGGAGAAAACAGAATGAACTCCTGAAAATGATTATGCAAAGAATTACCTATTACCCAGGTGATTACAAAATCAAAGCGATTTTGACCATCCCTCCAATAGTTCACAAATCCAAAAGAGTATACTTTTAGTGCCATTTCCACAACATAGATCCACCCTGTAGGACAACAGGCAATGATGAAATTCACACATAATAAGTTAACATAAACTATTATAAAAAGTTATATAGGGAGAATTTTTAGTATTAACAGTTGATCCTGGAAATATTAGAATCCAACTTTCACCTGAAATATTTCTAGAATGATCAAGTTCATAATCCAAAAGAAACAGCTTTTTGGCCTCCAAGATTGGAATTCATAACTATTTAAACAAACAGCAACAATAACTTACTCTCTGTATGCAAAGGTGGATCCTCATCTTGATTGCTGCATGAGCAGGGTTTTCAATAACAGAGATATGTAACCATTTCAGCTGTTTTTAAATGGACTTTGGGGAGCTGATACATTATTTACACTGATTCAATTAAGTAATCTCATAGATAACTAAAATTATGTATCTATGATACTAGGGACCAAAGCGGATGTAGCCATTACATACTCCATTCTTCTAATATAAAAAATGAGTTACAAAATATGTTATTGACTTATTTTGTGGATTTGTTGAGTTATTTTGATAATGGTCTAAATAATTTCATCACAGCAGCATCTATTCCAGACTAACTTAATCTGATTCAATCTGAATCTAAATCACTTTTTCTGTTAGAGAAGTAAACATACCAAAGACAAACTCCACTTCTTGCCACACTTTTTGAGCAGAATCTTCTTCTATGTCAAGCTGCAAGATAAATATATGCAAGGTTAGCAAAACTGAGTAAGCTCTAGTTAATAAAAGCTATCAATAAAACTTAATTGATGTTCTTAGTTGTTTCAATTTTTTTGCTATGTGAACAAGAAACTGTCTCGACTTTTTGAGCATCATGATTGCCGAAGTCTTTATTGTCTTTCCTAATCTGTGTCAGAACATAGTATGAGTACTAGAATGCATCTCATCTATCCCAAAGCTTCTTAATTGGTCTTCTTTTAGACAGCTTGCTCAAGCACACCTGTAACAGAGACTTAAGTCATTATCAAAGAGTTGAATCAGAAATCTTAGAGTCATCATGACTTGCTTAATCTGATGTAGTCCATTAGTTCATCAATATAAGAGGAAGCATGGCTCCTATTTGATTATAAAGACTTGTAGGACGGAGATGCTTCATTTTCTATGGTTTCATCGCTTCATAATACTCCCACTACATACATCATTTGCACATGTCAAGCCAGGCGAGGGCACGGCCTCCTATGGACATGAAAAAAGAGAAGATTGAAAATAAAAATATATTTTGAACTCAGTTTAACAACTAAACCATGTAAACATCTAACAATGATGCCGATCCCAACTCCACATGATCTCACAAAATCTTCAATGGCATATCTCATTTGAGCAGAAATTTCTGTTCACATAAAAACTTCTCTATTCCTATTTCCAACAAATCCTACAACAACCGACTTCTCTATTCCTATTTTCTTTGCCTTTGAAATGTGTTCACCACCCTACAGGGATCTCATTTGCAGAAAATGAAGGCGCCCAATAAAACCCAACATGAACAAAAATAGACACTCACAAAATCTCAACCCCTTCAGAATGAATAAGAAGATTGTTGGTATTTTCCATTCGTTACTATTTTCTACACTTTTTTTAGGACCAATATTCGTTGGTATAGTCCTTTTTAAGGACCTTAATTTTGAAGAGATGATAAAGCTGTTATTTTTTCTTCTTCCTGCTGTTCTTTTCATTTCTCTAGAGCTGCCAATAAGATCTATAGTATTGCAACTCTCATGTGAAAACTTGTTAGTTTTAACTCAATTCAGTCTAGTTGGGGTCAGTCATATGAACTTCTTTTTCTGAATTTTTTCAGATATACATATACAATAGGCATTTGGAAATTTCACCGAGTAGTGGACTGCCCAGAAACTTGGGGAAATCTATTGTTACTTCACTATGGGTTTGTGGGAAGACCAACAATGAAAAAGTTCTTTGGTAGCATGCTATATTTGCTGTAATTTGAGCATCTAGGTAAAGAGGAATGCAGGGTTTTGTAATAACTAGTAACCACTTGTGCAGTTGCTCTGTGATTGAGTGGTTTTTCTAGCTTTCCTATGTGTTCTGCATTACATCTAGTGAGATTAGAGAGCCTTTTTCCCTTAAATAAGTATTTTTCCTTTGTTTGTTTCTTGTTGTTCACTTGTTCGAACAAAATTTTTTCTTCTTTTTCACTAAAACATTTGCCTTCTCAACAAAAATTTTGTTTTTTTGTTTCAGAGCAGAAAACCACTATACTCATGGTTTGTTGCTCATAGTCAACTGATAGGACATGGCTCTTCTAAGGTTCAGTTCAAGTGAGATACAAGGACCACATCACTCGAATTGCCACAGGTGTTAGCCGAGATGAAGAAAAACCAGTAATAATCCTGCTGAACCATATTCATGAGAATGATCTAACACCAAAAAGCTAAAAGGATATTATTGCCTAAGAGTGGCCTGATATCTTTAGTAACTCCTTGATATAACCTCTATTCTACGGTATTCCGTCTGTCAAAGCAGTTCCAGTAGGGAAAATAAGCTTTTGTTCTTTCATCCATTTCATGAAAAGGTGCCAAAAGAGGGGGTTGGGAGGGTGTAAGCAGACTTACCAACCAAAAATTCTTAGCAAATTAAAATATATCGCAACAAAACTTTCTAAGATTTAATTCAATATACTGGTTGTGAAAACAAAAGAAACAACCATAGAACGTAAGCTCCTTCAAATTTACCGTTGTTTCAATGATCACTGCAATCAGATTAATAACAAGAATGAAGGATATTATGTAGCCAAATTTGGGGCCCCTCACAAATGCTTTCAGTCTTTCAGAGAAGGGCGTGTGGTAGACAGATGGAAAATTCTCAAAGCAAGATGACTGCAACCAAAATCCACGACATCAAAGACAGAATTTTGACACTATAAGAATTTCCCTTGAGATTGGTTTCAGAAGAATACAACTTACCACGTCCTCCTTTTGGAACCTTAGAGCAATTGCATTACAAAGGTCAGCAAATTCATCCAAGTTTATCTGCATAAGAGAATCAATGAAGTCCTAAAAAATGACGAACACGCACCAATAAATAATAACCTAATTATATCTTTATCACTGTTGCAGCTGTCATTTCAAAAGGTAGTATACCAGACTGAATGTATATGAACTGCACCTTTCTTTATAAAATAATATAATGATTAAGCTTAGTTCACATAAAATAATTTAAATAAGTATGATTGGTAGAATCAAAATCCTGAAGTGAGATAAAAACTCTTTGCTTGAAACAAAAAGAGAAATGAAAAAGAACTATTTGAGACACAACCAAAAAAAAAACCTCATAGTTGCTAAAGGCACACCTAAGGCTTGAGGCACTGCAGGTGACTGGGCCTGCACCTATAAAGGCCAAAAGCGGGCACTATCACTCAGATGCTCGCATTGTTGCCTTAGGTGTGCACCTTCCTAATTTCTATTGCAATTTAAATCTTTCACATAAAGGCGCACCTAAGGCTTGAGGCACTGCAGGTGACCGGGCCTGCACCTATAAAGGCCAAAAGCGGGCACTATCACTCAGATGCTCGCATTGTTGCCTTAGGTGTGCACCTTTCTAATTTCTATTGCAATTTACATCTTTCACATCCAAAAACCACCACTACTAGAATCACAGATGGCCGACCTGCTAGATTCCGATGTCAGCACTGCAGAACGTTACCTGTATTTCTAAAAAGAGATAAAAGATTTTCGGGTTACCTGTGTTTCTAGATTTTTGGGGTTGTGCATTTCTGCTGCTTGTAATGATTTTTTTCTGTGTTTTTATGTCTTATGCTTGGTCTTGCTTGACTGCTTATTTAGTGTAGGAAGGTTTTTGCCATAGACAATAAATTTTCAGTTATTATAATGGTTGGATAGAAAAAATAGTCGTCTTGTATCAAATTGCAAGTGTTAGAAATAAGCTTTTCTTAATCTAATTCAAGCATATTATTACAAATATTTTCTCCAGATAGCTCACCAATATGTAATGATAAAATGCATATATAATTATTACATCTTAATTTTAATTTTTTAATTTAATTATTTTTGCGTCTAATGTCACTCAAGCACACCTTGGCTCCAAGACTCTTCGGCGTCTTAGAACGCCTTGAACTTTAACGATTATGAAAAACATAGTAAATGTTATTTGTAGGGGTGAGCAGATTTGATTTAAATAAAAAAACCAACTGAACTAAACCAGTTCAGTTTGATCCAACTTTTTTAGTGAAAAAAAAAACCATAACAACTGAACATAATAAACACAAATTATATCCTTTCAAAACCATATCATTTGTGACTTTTTAATAAAAATATACAAACACAGATTTTGGATGAATAATTGGACACCCAAAAACTATGAGCTCTCCCTTCTATATATAAGTGAGATATAGTCAATCAAATTTCATAATTATAGCACTAATTCCTCCCTATTTACAACAGTAATATTATCCCTCAAAAGTCAACCAAATCCCACAATTATAACACTAATTTTTTCCTATTTATAACATCAATAATATCCTTTAATTGTTGTCATTATGCCCTAATTACAGCAGAAAAATAATACATTTATAGTTGACATTATCCCTTAATTATAGGACATAAATATTCTACAAGATATCATTGACACCCCCCCTCAAATTGATACTGGTGAGTCTAGCAGCATCAATTTGTTTACAAAAAACTGATGGCGAGTACGAGTGAGAGTTTTTGTGAGAATATATGCAATTTGACGATCTGTAGAGATATGTGGAAGAGTAATAAAACCTTTGTCAAAAGCTTTACAAATGGACTGTCAACCGACCTCAATGTGCTTGGTTCGTTCATGAAATACAGGATTTACCACAATCTGAATAGTAATGGTATTGTCGGCATGGAGAGGAGTAGACTTAGATTGCGGATAATCTAATTCAGAGAGTAAGCCACGTAACCAAGTAATTTTTGAACAAGCAGAGGACATAGCATGATATTCAGCCTCAGTGGAGGATTTGGATACTCGTACTTGTTTTTTACACTTCCAAGAAATCAAAGCATCGCCTAATTATACACACCAACCCGTAGTAGAACGTCACATATCAGGACATCCAACCCAATCTGCATCACTACAAACAATGAGATCCAGAGATGTACTAGATGGAAAGAAGAGCCCTCGAGTAGGAGTACCAAGAAGATAATGGATAATGCGTTTAACTGCGTCCATATGTAAATGACGTGGTGAAGCCATAAATAATGGACTAAATTAACTGCAAAAGAGATATATGGTCGACTAATAGTAAGATAAACAAGACTCTCAACGAGTCTCCGATATAATGTCAAATCTTGGATGGGATCACCTTCATTTTGTCGATAGTTGACATTAACTTCCATAAGTCTATCGACAGGAGTAGAATCTTGTAAGCCCGCCAGATGAATAATGTCACGAAGATACTTATGTTGGTTTACAAAGATTCCTTTACTACTTCTGTGAATTTCAAGCCCTAAAAAATAAACAAGAGATCCAAGATTTTTCATGTCAAATGAAG